>JAJOOO010016755.1:0-10268 GCA_029582685.1 Solanum piurae | reverse complement strand
TGAGATTCCACGATGCTATCAGGTTTTTCTCGTAAATGAATATTATCTATCTTAATGTTGTCAAATACTTGGATCTATATTTTGCAGTTTGATTACTAAAAATATATTGTTGCCTAGATTGGGGAAGTTGTGAACCTGAACATTTCATTAACCTAAGGATGCATAGCATTTGATGGTTATTCTTACAGCTGCTAGTGACGAGGAAAGATGCCTTGTTTTAATTCATTCAAGGAAGTTTCAGGGTTTTATATAATGATAATATTGTTAAATTAGGTCTTAGGCCTAACTCACACCCCAAAAGCTAGCTCAAAGGGAGGAGGATTGCCCAAGCCTTATAAGGAGTCCACCCATCTCATTAACCATCGATGTGGGACTTTTGTCATTCTTTAACATCCCACCTCACGCCCAGTGTTTAGCATCTGGTGCGTGGGCAATTTTGATTTTGGAGGCCCCAACATCGGGTGAGACGGGCCCTGCTCTGATACCATGTTAAATTAGGTCTTAGGCCTAACTCACACCCCAAAAGCTAGCTCAATGGGAGGAGGATTGTCCAAGCCTTATAAGGAGTCCACCCATCTCATTAACCACCGATGTGGGACTTTTGTCATTCTTTAACAAATATGAATCATGTCTCACTATCTTTGCATCTTAATCTAAATTCAATATGCATATCCTCACATTTGGACCAATATATTGTGAGTGTTCAAGATAAATAATATCATAAAAACAAGAGCAGTACTTTGTGGCTCTTAGGACACCGGAGAAAGAAATGATACAATGTTGAGATTGAGAAAGTCAAGTTCGGGGTTTCCTAATTAATTATGACCTATGAGTTCTCAAGTAGAAATTGATTGCCAGAGCAGCAAGATTGGCATTGATTTTAGAAGAGATTTCTTATCCTAAGATAATCCCAGTTGTTGTTCAATTCTTGAAGGATACGATAGAGCCTTGGTTCAGTGGAATATTTGGTGCCAATGGGCTTCTTCTATGACAAGTAATGGGATGGCCTTGTGACTAAACAAGGGATAAATGAGACAACACCTGATTTCGGTTTTGGAATTTACAATGACCGTGATTTTCATTTGGGATACTTTGTGTATGCCATTTGTGTGCTTACCAGATTTGACCCTGCATAGAGAAAGCAATACAAGAGGCAAGCCTATTCTTTAGTGGAAGATACACGAACTTGAGACTCAAGGAGAACCAGCATTATACGCATCTTAGGTGTTTTGACTTGTGGAAATTACATTCTTGGGCTACATGGCTTACTGAATTTCCATTTGGGAGAAATCAAGAGAGTAGAAGTGAAGTGATCAATGCATATTATTCAGCAGCATTGATGGGATTCACGTATGGAGATGCAAATCATGTTTCGGTTGGCTCAACTCTTGCAGCCTTGGAAATTCAGTTAGCCAGACTTTGTGGCATGTAAAAGGAGATTAACAAAATCTATACCCCAAGTTTTGCCAAGAAAAATAAGGTGGTTGGTATTTTATGGTCAAAAGAGACGGCATCCTTTGGTTTCTCCATCTGAAAGGAAAACATCAGGCTGGGGATTCAAGTTACCATTATTACCAGTCACTGAGGTTGTGTTTTCTGATACTGCTTTTGTGAAATTGGCACTCACTAGTGTACCCAAAAATAGTACTGAGGATGGGTGGAAAGGATTTGTTTATGCCTTGGAAGCAATTTATAAGCAGAAGCAAGCTCTAAAGAAAGTAAGGGATCTAAGCCGTCGTGATGATGGAAATTCACTCAAATCTTTTGTGGTGGATTCATAGCAGAAAATGATCAGCACTCAATCATTTCCATTTGTTAAACTTCAATAAATATGATTTGAGGAAACAGAGAGAATACCAATGTGTTTAGTGACCAATGTCAGAAAGTTCATGTTTTACACTGGACCATTTTATTTGGAAGCTTTTTACTTGAAATATGCATCATGATCAATTGAGTTCACAAAATAAATCATTTTCTGTTGTGTCGTGGTTCCATTGCGGTATGTTCAGCCTTCCTTGCACACTGAGAGGATAGATTCACAATGCCCCTACATTCATAGTTTGTTCTTTTAAAATCAATATTCGTGTCTTTTTAACTCTCTTGATTCACATGCTGATATGATCACCTGGCTATGCAGCGCTTGGAATTTCTTGGAGATGCAGTGCTAGATTATGTTGTTACAGCACATCTCTATTTCAAATATCCAGGACCGACTCCAGGACTAATTACTGATTTGAGGTCCGCCTCCGTAAACAATGAGTGTTATGCTCAGTCTGCAGTTAAGGCTGGCCTGCACAAGCACATTCTTCATGCCTCGCAAGATCTGCAGAGGCAAATACTTAGTACTGTTGAGGATTTCGAAAAATTGGATCTTCTGTCCACGTTCGGATGGGAGGCTGAAACTACTTTCCCAAAGGTATTGCATACTTACCTCGAAGTTAAGACATAACACTTCATCTGAGAAACCCAAATTTAAGAAACAGAAGAAAAAAAGTTTCTGAATGCTCTTTCTGCAATCGAACTGTAAATCTTTCCCATTGTCAGGAGCTTCATATTAAGATTAGTGCAGATTAATTGTATCGTATGTGCTAAAGGTTTAGCTCGTTTTCTTTTTTTGGTTCAATATAGGTGCTTGGAGATGTTATTGAATCCCTTGGTGGTGCGATCTTTGTTGATTCTGGCTTCAACAAAGACATTACATTTCAGAGCATACGGCCTCTTTTGGAACCGTTGGTTACTCCTCAGACAGTAAAGCTCCAACCAGTAAGAGAGTTGAGTGAAGTATGTGACCAGAAAGGTTATATAAAGAAGAAGGATGTCGTCTCTCGTGAGAACGGTGTAGCATATATTACAGTAGAGGTTGAAGAAAATGGTGTTATTCACAAGAGCACGTGCTCGGGACGAGACAAAATAATGGCCAAGAAGGTGGCTAGCAAAAATGTCCTCAAGTCTCTGAAAGAATGTCCATCCAATGCTTAGGAGTAGTTACTTTTCTGCTACTTCAGTTTATGAAATATCTAGAAATCCTTAATATTTTTAGGATCATTTTGGTTGTTTGATTTCTTCTCTTATTAGAACTGTTTGGATGTGCCTTCCATTGTATTTTGGTTGCTATTTCAATTAGGCTAGTATATAAATGTGTCATTTAATTTGGTTTTATTTCACATTTATGTCCTCCAACTTTGGGAATGCACAAGTAGAGACTTAGAAGGTGTATGGATTGGCTTAAAAGTTTGTCAAACCTACTTTTAAGTCAATTTTTTATTTCTGTAAGTGTTTAGCAAGTATAAAAAGTAACTTAAAATAAGTTAAAAGTGTTTGGCAAGGTCAAAATGACTTAAAATAAGTTTAGAATAACTTAAAATAAGTCAAAGATCAAAAGTAGGTCTTTTCTTATTTTTTATTTGGACTTAAAAGTTTGATTTTTTATTTTTGATTTAAAAGCTATTTTTTTAAATCAATACAAATGGGCTCTTAGAGTCTATTTGGATTGATTTAAAAGTTGATCAAACCTACTTTTAAGTCATTTTTAGTTTTTGGGAGTGTTTGATAAAGTTCAAAATAACTTAAAATAAAAATTTTAAATTTTATAATTACAAAAAAGTTAAAAAAGTAGGTTCTCCCCCTACTTTTCATTTTTCAACTTAGAAGTTAGGTAAGTTATATTTTCTTAAAGTTAAGCCAAACGGATTTTTAAAATTTGTACAAAGTTGAACAAGTAAACATATGAGTCTTATGTGGCATAATACATGTAGAACACAAATTGTCGTGTAGGATGCATTTTTATCTTTTTTAATGTCTTTCTTATATGACTGCAGTACAATTATCATCTTTCTTAATGTGTTTCTCATATAATTGCATTTAAAGATTTAATTTAGTGTAGAGGTAAAATGATAATCTAACTTTAGCTTTCCACTTTTAATAATATATGATGATTTACTTTTGAGTTTATTTACTATCTAAAATAGCCTATTTATTAATTCTAGGGCTTAGTCAAACATCCCCAAATTTACCATCAAATTTCATATTTTAATGATTACATTATTGAATGAAATCATGTTTAATTATTATGGGTAAGGGCAAAATCATTACCTTGAGTTTTTATGATGACACCAAGTCAAAGTCATATCAATCTCATAGCTAGTTCATCCAAAAATAGTGAAATAATATTTATTTATTTATTTTAAAATTGAACATTATATACCTAAATTAGCCCGTAAGTGTGATTCGAACCCAACCACCGAACAATATTGTCTATCATATAAAGCCTTATATACAGCCATAAGAATGTTGGATTGATAATTGTTGTCGTAAGCAAACTATGTCAAAAGTAAATACTCGTCCCAATAACCTCTAAAGTTGATTACACATGCTCTCAATATGTTCTTTGAATAGTACCCGCTCAGACTGACCATTAGTTTTTGGGTGAAAAGTGGTGCTCAGCTCAACCTGAGTATCCATATATAGCATGTTGCATAGACTACCAAAAATGAATTGTGAATTGTTCCTCAATATGAAGTGATAGACACACACATCCCGATATATTATAAGTTGGGTGTAACCAAACTCTCTCGGATGTAAATTCGTACAAGCTTGTCAAATTATAAGTAGTTTGACCTAGTAGAATATCAACAGTGTCCCAAAGAGCATTATACTTTTTGAAAGTACATATATAATAAGCCTATCACATAGTGATATATTTCCATTTTCACTTGATAATAATCATATATTAAGTAAGAAAACCCTCAGTTTATGATGCTCATACTTGAGCTGTTGAAGTACAAGCAAAACATGACCAACTATATAAATATATGTCTTTATTCATTCTACGCCACTAAACTTATTCTTTCAAGTCCAAATATATTTTTATATATAATGTACAAGTTTCATATGGTATTATTAATTTATATGAAGTTTTAATCAAACTAAAAACGAAAGGTTGTGTTACTTAACACTGGCATATGCATACCATGTATACTTTTCTAAAGATTGAAGCAAAGTGTTAGATTCTAAATAAAGTGAAAATGGTGTCTGGCCTGCATGTCCAGTGTCCACTATCAACTAGTAGTATCAATAAAGCAAACACATGCCAAATATTCTAAAAAGAAGTTATGTTGTGTGAGTGCACCATGCACTATCTTTGGTTTCTAATTTCTCTTTTTTTTCATCATGTCAAGATTGCTTTTCTTTATCCTTCCAAAACAAATCATCGTGGACCTTTATTATCTTTTCTTTTGCCTCACTGCCAAATACACTTTTTGATTACTACTACCTAGTTTCATTCATTTTATATATCTTATCGCTGTTTGATCGTAGGATATGAAATCATAATATGAAATCAAATTAAAGTTTTATTTGGACATGTAATTTGGACTTTTTATATTGTATGTTTTCTCATAAACATAAAAATTTCATAAATTATAAAACTATTAAAATTGTCCTAAAGATTCAATTGATTTGAAGTGGCGGTTATACTAAACATACATATACGATCTTGAAATAAATCTGAGTCGACTTCATCTTTATATAATCTTACCAAATAAGCAAAAAATTATAAAATTGCATAATACATTATCACAAAGCTAATCTAAAAATACAACATTTATTGATCAATCCTTAATTAATAAAATAAATAAAATTGAATATAAGTTGTAGTGTTCAAGTTGTTAGTAGCTTAGAAGATTATTTTTTTAATGAATATCACGGTGGTTAGTCTTGTCCACTCAATATAATGATTTGAATTTTTTTTCTATTAAACATTGTTTGGAATGAGATAATAATATTTTTTTATCAAAAATAATGAATATGTGAATATAAATGGAAAATTAGAAATTGATTTAAAATTAAAATAAATCTTATATTGGCGAGAATAATCGTTATATGAGATATAAACGGTTTAAAAAATAATGATATGAATTATAAATTTTATTTACACATGAAATAAATGGCTAGTAGATATATATAAATTAAATGTGAGTTATTTTTTATAAATATAAACTTGTGGGTCAATTGTTGTATTTGAAAAATCTCAAATCATGATTTTGTGGAGAATTTGGGATTTCATTTCATGATATTAAATCATGAGATGAAATAGCATAAAATCGCATGTCCAAACGTTGATCTCATCTCATGATTTCATATCATGGAATGAAATCGCATGGCCACACGCTTACTTAGTTAGTAGGCCAAGGAATCTAAGAAATTGAGGGAGATTAAAATTTTATGATTTTAAATTTAAAAAAATATGTACAATAATAATAACAATATTATATTGAGTGTAACTTTATAAGTGAGATCTGGAGAGAGTGGTGTGTACACATATATATATAGCTTATTCCTATCTTGTACAGGTAACGAGGTTCTTTTTTATAGACCCTCAAGTAAGTATACATATCATATCAAAGCAAGTAAGAGAAGAAAATACAGAAATGAAGGAACCACAATGAAATTACTAAAGAGCGATAGTACAACAAATAATATGATGATTGAAACAAAGGAAGTAATCAATAGGGAAGTATCAGTAAAAATATTGATGAGAAAACTATATACATGTAACGACCCGAACCGTCGTTATTTAGGAAACGAAAAACGTTAGGAAAAACTAAGCCCCTCAACCCGCCAGAGCGGGACAGATGCCGCTATGGCAGCAACGCTCTAGCGGGATAAGTAGCCGCCATATCGGGATGGACAGGGCAGAATTTAAATAACGTGAAGTCTTATTTTTTTCCTTTTTCTAAAAACACCAAAAAGAGGCGAGAATCACCCCAGAAACCCTCAAGAGGCTGCTCCAGACTTGGGAAGGAAGGAGAAAGAGAATTCAAGTGTAATAGCGTCGATAGAATACGGATTTTCGGTCAAATCCACCGTTCCGACGTCCGAAAAACCATATTGGAGCTATAATTTCGTGCATCTGCTTGGCGCCCAGGTAGGCTAGGTCTATTAATTGAGTTGATATAAATCTGTTATTCATTGCATAGTATGTTGGAATTTGACGGTAGAATTCATGCGCAGGCTTTTTGTGCACCGAAAAAGGGTTGAATATGCGTATATTCCTAAGGGTTACATCAGACGTATACCGTACGAGAAAACCCTATCTCGTGAACTAAGGTTTGGGAATGGTTGTGATTTTCTATTTTGTGTGATGTATGATGACTAGTGGTTGTATGATATGCATGTGTATAAGCAAAGTATAACAGTAGGAACGAATCTAATGAATTGATTATGAACAATACATGCCAGGAACTTGAGTACTTGATTATATGATGTGAGTATTGTACGTTATGGATGTGATTGTGCTTGTATGGTGATGCATGGAATCCCGCACGTACAAACACACTAACTTGCATTGGATTTGGTGCTATGTTTCGGCACACTAACTAGGATCGGATGTCATGTATCGATATACATATTGGATCGGGTTCCACAATTCGGCACACTAACAGTTTGGGTATGGGTTCCATGAGAGAACCATTGACTTGTCATATATGTGTATTATTGAGAATATGGAATTTTACATTGAATCCTGACATGATAATTGGGTTGCGCATTGTGTATAGGCATATGTGTGGGTTGCGATGTTGTAAGTTAATTGGAGATATGTGTGTGTGTAATGAATTGTGAATGGTAGAGTCCCAAATCAGATTGCGAGATGGTAAGTGGGAACGAAGGGTTTCGGTGTTGTTCTTGTTTATCAAGAGATGGTCATGTATATTGTTATTGAGGATGGGGGTGGTGTCATGTTGTAGTGTTAACAATTGGGTTTTCCCCCGGAAAGGGATTAGTATTGAAACATATAATAGGCTCGATAGAAAGTACTATGGAGTCGAGGGTCAAGTGGTGATGTGGAAAACGTAAGGGTGTATCGTGAATGGTTGGCCGGGTTGGTAGTAGTATGTTTGGAATCTTCTCCGAGAGACATAATGGTTAAGTTACGATCAAGAATGGAATGGGATCAAGTATTCGGATATGGTAAGGATAGAGAATTATAAAGGTGGAGGAATGAATAGTCTTATTGCATGTTTCGCTAGTTGATTTCTTATATTATGCGGTAGGTATTCGGGTTGACCGGTGATGCCTACTAGTACATGTGGTTGTACTGATACTACTCTTGCTATGTCTATTGACATAATCTGGTTGCAGGAGCAGTGATGTTTCATAGGTGAAGACAGATGCAATTTCCAGCAGCTTCTATCCTTCCTTCCACATGGTGGGAGCTGTGTCTTTTCATTATTATGTTTTACTTTGTATTCTTAGTAGCTCTTGTACCTGTTCAGACTAGATCCTTGTGGTGTTAATTACTTTACAAGTCTTAACTTTGAACTGTTAAAACTCTTATTTTATGAAAATCTCCATGAATTTGTTTTTATTTTAGTTTTCTTGAATCTTCCCCATGTTAAAACCGTTTGGGAATTGAGGGTTCTCCTACTTAGGTGGAGAGTGGGTGTCCGCACGGCCCGGTGGGTTGGATCGTGACAATACCATTCGATTATCTACTATCTTTCTACCTTGATCCTCCTCTTAATTTCATATCCTCTTATCTAGTCATATTATCGATCGGTAAGTTATATGTATGTCATGTCTTGTCTTATCATATCTCCCCAATACTTATTCGACTTATAGCTTTACCTCTCCTCAAGCCCACCATATGGCCAACCTCTTTCACCTTCTCACCAGGGCATATATGCATCTCTTCTTCATATGTACGAAACATTTCAGCTTTGTTTTCCTCATTGTGTCCATCACGGAGGCCACTTCACCTTTAAAAAGATATTAACAATATACAAACCTAATACATGCATTATTTTTTTCTAATACATCCTATCAAACGACGACCCCCTAAGTGCTTCACTTATTTATGCAATAGACACTTGGAAATATGTGGGGATGGGTAGGTGATTTAAACCTGATATCGCAAGTATCTAGTATGATTAATTTGTCACGTGTTCAGGTGTTCAACTAGAACAAGTCGTAATTCAAGTGTTGAAATAAAATTTACCGACAAATTTAAGGAGTTATTGATGTATTAAATCCCACTATAATTAGACTCAAAATATGATTGTATGGCATGTGCTTGTAGGCAGAGATGCGAGGCGAGATGTTTTACCAAATACGAGGTGAGGTGTAAGCCTCAAAGTATGGAGTGTAAGTCTTATTGATCTTCGTGATATAAGTCTCTTGTGTCTTCAGTTAATAATTTTATTACAAAGTAAAATTTTCAATAATCCTACAAATAAACATAAATAATCATAATAATACAGAAAAAAACATTATAATTATTATTTGAGAAAGGTAACAACACAAAAATGGATAATAATTAAGATAATCTTTAACATTTCATCATCATCTACTCTACCATCGTCATCGATTTTTACATTTACTAGTTTTTTCCATCCTCAACTAATATTTGCATCGACTTTTGTTTATATATTTCAAAGAAGGAAAGAGATCAAATGAGCAAGAGCAATAACCAAGAATGAATAGAATTGTTTCATGAACATAGTGTTATAGAATATATATCAATTTGAGGCATAACTATTGAAGAAAATTATTTTTGACAGTGTCATTTTCTATGAGTTGTGTTCTTATATTCTTTTTTAAAAAGCCACTACAATATGATTGCATCAAGGTATAAATATCATTACACCATGATTAAAAGAAAAAATGATTTACAGTAAAAATATTTTTAAGATAACAAAAATCAAATTTTAACATCTGAGGCATACATTTGTATACCCGAAAGACTGAAACTTACGCTTTTGCGACTGAAACTTACGCTTTTGCGACCGAAGCTTACGCTTAAAATTTTAAGGCATACGTCCTATAAATCTACTGTAAAGATGGATTTTGGGCCTATATCAACCTAAAAAACTAGCTTATGAGGGGAGGATTGTCCAAGTTCATATAAGAAAATCATCCGTTCATTTTCCAATCAATGTGAGACTTTTACCCACTCTAACGCCCCCATTCACACTCAGGCCCGACTAGAGCGTGGAGCAGGATCCCAAATAGTATGGACCTGGCTCTAATACCATGTAAAGGTGGATCTTGGGTCTAACTCAGCCCCAAAAGCTAACTTATGAGGGAAGAATTGTTCATGTCTATATAAGGAGACCACCAATTCATTCCTCAATTACCAATATAGGACTTTTACCCATTCTAACATCCACATCTTTTATTTGCGTCTTAAAATATTTTTAATACGTCCCACTGGTCTAATACTCACTCCAGAACTTGTTCCAAAAGCACCTTTCAAAAAAAATTGACCGTAA
>JAJOOO010016753.1:0-17742 GCA_029582685.1 Solanum piurae | reverse complement strand
AAGGGTTGATTGTGTGACTTATGTTGTCTAGGTATACACCAAAGCTCGACGGTTCAAAGATATCAAATCTGCCGATTGATCGAGTATATCCGATATATGTTCACTATGGAAAGTTCAAAGGGAAACCCACTTATCCAGATGCAATCAATCTTTACTTACGAATCACACAGTTTTTCATGCATATGTTTTAACAATAGCCATTTCCTATTCATGTGGGGGATTGTTGGGTTTTAAAGGTGTGAACAGGAAATGAAGGGTTGTGACTCTCCTGAAGAGTTGTGACTATGCCGAAGGGTTGTGACCTTTATGAAAGGTTGTGTCCTTTCTAAAGGGTTGTGACCATTTGAAAGGTTATGCCTTTTCCAAAGTGTTGTGACCTTTCTGAAAGGTTTTCTTCTTTCTGAAAGGTTGTCTTCTTTCCAAAGGGTTGTGACATTTACCCTTTGTTGGCTATAAATAGAGAGGTTTTCTCTCATTTTTCTGCATCAAATTCTTCCCTTCTTTTGCATACATTTCTTACAAAACAAAATCGATCGATCGTGTCTGTGTGTGTGATTCATTGCTGTCATTTTGAGTTTATTGAAATTATCGAAGTTTGAGGTACCGCTACTTCTTTAATGGTTAATCCATTTTATCTTGGGAGGAATTAATATGCAACCTCGGGTACTTGAGGAGATTAAATTTCTTAAGGACACACAGTGGGTTATGTGGACTCGGATAGTTCTTTGTGTTTTTCTTTTCATCTTTTATTATTTCTGGTTTACTAATCTGAATACAGGAGATAACAGGATCTCCAAAACTGATGTTTGTACATGAGTTACGACTTTACCCATTATGGAATATTTATACATTAGATCTAAGTTGCTCGGACTCTTCATTTTTGATGTTGTACCCGTGTCAACACGCAGGGGAGGCTCAACGTAATTTGAGGCCTAAAACGAAATTTTAATTGAGGCATAAAATCTATATAAATATCAAATATAGTTGTTTATTTTTTTTAACTTTTTAAGTGCAAATTATTACTTGATATCTTTTCTTAAAATGATTTTTTTCGAATATCGTTTTTAATTATTAAGTTTAAGTAATATTTTATCAATTCATCATTGGAAAATATTTTTTTACTGAGGCAATCATTACTATAAGTAATAAGTTGACAAACTTTACATAAAGATAAAAATTAGAACCATAAAATCTGATACAAGAAATTGATAACTTGGTATAACCCTACTTTAATATGTTTATGTAATACTTGAATATTTAAAAAAAAATAAACAAAAGAAAAATTGTAAGTCACTTTGTTGAATTTTTTCGACTATTAATTTATATTTTTGATAGTGTATTACTCTAACTTTTCAAAAAAAATTAAAAAGAAAGTGCAAAAGAATTTTAAAAAGATAAATAATACGAGTGTTAGAGAAGAGAATCTAAACATACAAAATAATGTTTTCTTAATTTCTTCCATTTGAATGGCGTTAAAAATAATATATATATTTGTTTAAAATTATACTTTTTAAGCAAAAATAATTATTTTTTAATTAAAAAAATTAACACATGATTTTTTCTTGATGAAAATTTGTGGGCATGTGCCTTAAATTTATCAAGCAAGAGTCGGCCCTGTCAACACGATATGGGTGTGGTGTGTGTGAGGTCCGTGTCCAATTTGATCAACTAATTTTGGGTACTTTTACCAAAATCGATGGGGAAAGTATGGAAAGCTTTTAATGATTTTTGTAATCAATACAAAAGCCTTGGTGAAATTGAAGAAAATGAAATACCTTTTATATAGAAATTTATATGTTACTACTTTTCCTTTAATTTCTTTCCATGATTCTCCTCAAGTTCTCCACATAATATCTCATAATTTAGGTTGAATAACTCTATTTTTAGATATTTTAATTTTTTTTAGGCGAATCCCCTCACCCATATCCATACATGGATCCATATCCCCAAATCTTAAAAATTAGATCATAAAGGATCTGACCTCTAGATCTGCACCCATATCGGACACCGACATCCGAGTCTGAGAAACTTAGCAATAGATATGTTTCCACTTACTAGCATGCTTTGTTGTAAAAGACTCGAGAGTCTGCCAAAGGTCCTGTGATTGATCTTTTGTTAGGTCGTGGCAACCAAACGTTGAGTTGTCACTTCCTCTCTCTTTTAGAAGAAACATCACATTAATCAAAACCAAACTCTTCTTAAATATACAAAAATATTGCAGAATTTTCTATATACCTTGATGTTAGTTGATATTGGAATGAGTTCCTTTGGGGACATCAGATAAAATAGAAACTATACAGAGAAGATTAATTAGTATGGCCCCTGCGCAAGAATGACATGCACAAATCAATAAATGGTCTAAATTTTTTGGAAGGAAAGAAATGATAGACATTTTGAAGGCACTAGAAATTCTATCGAGAAACTTAAGATGAATTGTCTTAGCTTACTTTTTTTTGGTGTAAACAGAATATGCGGGGGAAAGTAGGAGAGTTAGTAGGCGTTTGTCCATGCGATACCATATCACGATATGGTATCGTGAGATGGATTCAGCGTTTGGACATGCGATTTTACGTTGATTCCATCTCATGATTCCATATCATGAGATGTGATTTCATATTCTCCAAAAACCATGATATGAAATTATATGGGAATTCCATATCATGATTTGAGATATTTTAATACAAAAATTGATCCACGAGTTTATATTTTATTAAAAAAAAACTCACATTTATATCTACTAACCATTTATTTCATATGTAAATAAAATTTATAATCACATCATTACTTTTTAAAATTTATTATTCTCACCGACATAAAATTTATTATTCTCAATAATATATAGTCACTTTAACTCACACCAACCGATTGTTGAGTAATAAATTTATTTTATGGACTTAATAAGTGCACATTTATATTTTATGTGTAAGTTATTAGTATTTAGTTACATATTTCCTATCAACTTTGTTTAAAGAGATAATATTTATTTTATGTCTTTGCATTATCTTGGAAGCACTATTTTTATTACTCTTACAAACATTATTTTTATGAAGTGCATTCTATAATGCTTCCAATTTATTTTATGTTCACTAAACTAATATTGATGTATTTTTTATTTGATAGGATTGTGTTGGTGCGATTGATGGAACATATATAGAAGGGGAGGTTCCTAAAGCGGTGCAACAAGCATATCGTAATCGCAAAGGAAGAACATCACAAAATGTATTATGTGCTTGTGATTTTGATATGCGATTTACCTTTGTTGCTACTGGTTGGGAAGGTACTTCACATGATAGTAAAGTACTTGAGAATGCACTTGTTGAACCAACGTCACAATTTCCATTTCCGCCATATGGTAACTTTAAATTAGAGCCTTAGAATAAATATTATTTATTTACACAAAGCTGTCTCATTTACGTCACATATGTTTTTAGTAATTCTTTATAAAATGTTTGTTGGTAGATAAATTTTATGTTGTTGTTGTTGGTTTCCGAAACACAAAAGGATTTTTAGCTCCATACAAAAAACTACGCTATCATTTGCAATATTGTCGAGGAAGTAAAAGAGATCCTCAAAATCCCAAAGAACTGTTTAATTATAGGCATTCATCTCTGCGCAATGTGATTGAACAGACTTTTTGAGCTTGGAAAAATAGATTTAGAATACTGAAACAAGGCATGAATCAGTATGATATTGATACACAAGTGAAAATTGTCATAGCTTGAACAGTGTTACATAATTATTTGCGAGAATACCAAAGTACTGATGAAATATTTATGGTCTATGAGCATGAAAATATAGTTGCGGATGATATTGACCAACAAATGGCTCAAAATAACAATGTTGGTTCGTCTTCTCGGTCACATGATCGAGAAATGCAAGTTCAGTGTGAGGAAATTGGCTGTACTATGTGGGAGGATTATATTAAAGACTAGTACACTACAATTTATGTTCAATTATTTTTTAGTAAATTAAAGTTAGATGAAACAATTACTTAAGTGGAGAACAAATAGCTTTGTAATAATTTATTATGCGATTTTATAAATTTTTGTTTATTTGATAAGATTGAATAAACAATTGGGGCTATTTTAATAGTTTTACAACTTATGAGATTTTTATGTTTATAAGAAAATATACAACACAAAAATTCCATATCTCATGTCCAAACAAAACTTCAATTTCATCTCATGATTCTATATCATGATACGATATCATGATTCCATATCATGATACCATATCGCATGATCAAATGGGACCTTAGTATATTAAATTGGCAATATATAATTGTATAGGGTTTTGGACAGGGGTGTAAGTACCTTTTCGATGCTTGTAAAGTTTCCAACTTAGCACATTTTTCTGGGGTGACTAAGTATTTATTGAATAGAATTGCTACTTGTCTCAAAAAAGATATTGGCACAATAAGTATAACAATAATTAAGTCATGAGTGATTTGATGCAGTTTTCAATTTAAACCTATTTAATTGTAGATGATGAACTGATGATTCTAAAATAAAAGAAGGAAAAACTCCAACGATAAACCAAAAGAAATAACTTGCCTTTGAAGTTTAATGTTTTATTATTCATAATCCCGAGTTGGGCTGATTAGAAGAGAGCAGATTTATCACGCCCCAAGCCTACACCCCAACCGTGGCTGACACTCGAGAACCATTGTTGGCCCCAAGCGAACCATTGGTCTGGCTTACTTACTCAGGGGAAGACTCTATGAATATTTATAATGATCAATAGCACTATATTCACTTGAATAATAAAGTACTGAGAATGCTTAAAAAGTCAAACATTCAACTTGGCCAAAATGGCAAGTCAAGTCTTAACATATGAAATGAAAATGTAAAGACAACTGAACTATTAACTGTCTGACTGTCTATGAAGCCTCTAAAACAAAGAGGGATGTCGGGACAAGACCCCCAATCATCCTAACAATGAAATACTGAAAGCAAATGATAAAAAGAGTCCTTCGGAATGCAAGGAGGCTCACCAACTGACTATGAGTGCTCAACTGGATCAACGAGGCGCTGGATGCTGATCCTGATTACCTGCGTCTGCATCATAATAAAATGCAGGCCAACTGGCATTAGTACATTGAATATACGAGTATGCGTGTTGGAATGCTAAACATAACATAGGCATGAAAAGATTCTGAAAGAAACACATACCTTGGATCTTCTCAACTCATGAAAAACTTATCTCATAACAACGTAATGAAACACATGCAATATATGAAAAGTTTTATAAAATAGTAAAAGCAACTTAGTTCTTTAAAGAAAATGCAATAACAAACTCAATTTTACTCATGAAATAAAGTAACATAGTTTCTGTGGGAGTTTCTCTAGCCGACAACCACCATTATGAGCCTAAGTGGCGATACAACGTCTTGCCCACGCTGCCAAAATTGTCCTATACTTTGCCGTCATATAGAATGCTTAACTAAGTGGATCCACTAGTCTATGCTAAAAGCATATTAAGGAGCCATCTAAAAAGTATGAGCATTTACTACCCATGATGTCTACATGGTTTATGGAGACTTGAGTTAATATGAACTCGCATCCCCATATCGGTGCTCAATACTACTCCCAAAATATACTTAGCTCATATATTTTTAAAATAAACTTTTTTCTTTGGTTGAGATAATTACTCAAAACTTAACTTAAAAGCTCTCTTGGAATCGGTGTTCCCTTTCTTGCTCAAATGTGAAAATATTTTTAAACTCTTGGGAATACTTAGGTCCCTTATAACTTTTTGAGAAATGAACTCAACTCTTTACTCTTTTCTTAATTTTAAACTTAAGTCTTAAAACAAAGTTAAAACGTTTGTGAAAGACTTTAGAAAAACTTTATAAACTTCTCTTGACTTGCTTCTTAACTTGTAGACTTGACTTTTAACTTCTCTTGACTTTTATCCTAACATTCCTTGAATTGGATTATGGATTCAAGGTTCATAATCTCATGTTTATGGATGATTTCATGATGTTTAGATGTACCTTAGAGTGTTGAAATCTACTAGAAAACATAGGTACATTGCTAAGGAACAAGTACGAAAAAGTGGAGAAGAAATGGGAAGAACTAGCATCCCTGGCGCTCTGAGAGGTGCGGGGCGCCAGCCCTTGAAGTTCAAAACTAGGACTGGGGCGCTCTGGCTGGTGCGGTGCCCCAAAGGTGAAAGGTCAGAGGAACTTTTGGGGCGCGCTGGCTGGCGCGATGCCCCAACCCTTTCCCCAGGTGTTCTACGACTTTTCTTGCTCGTTTTTCATCTCTAAACCCTCTAAACTTCAATGGTTCCTTCCCCAAACACTTAGAATCATTTGTACCCTCAATATATAATAGATTCAAACTGAAATTACACCCGAAAACATGAATCAAATCGCAAGAAACTCCAAAAACACAACCCACATGAAATTCAAACGAAACTTTCAACAATGTTCATCAAGAACTCAATTTCTAAACTTTCAAGGACTTAAATTCGCTTAATTGAATCATGGTTGGTGCGTGGGTGAACTAACCCAACGCTATTTGATCTCACATACCTCTTAGGGATCACCCCTTGACGAAATCCACAAGTTAAACTCGACGATCTTGACGAATTTTGATTTCTCTTCTCCCTTCTCCTCTTTTCTCTTTTCTCCAAGCCCTAGCGTGAAACTTTAACTTTTCTAAACTGACTAAAATATGATTTTACCTCAATTAACTCCTTAAAATGAATTAGAATAATTAGGTAAGGAAAATACTAAATTACCCTTCAAAAAATTCGGATTAGACATTCCTTATTCAGACAACCCAACTTCCAAAGGGCATAACTCACTCATACGAACTCAGAATCGCGCAAACTCAGCGGCGTTGGAAATGTTATTCCAAGAGATTTCCAACCACATCTGGAAATACACTTAAATTATCCTGATCTAGGAGTTATGGCCATTTGAATTTGACCAAAATCTCAACTAACATATTTCACAATTTTCCAGATTTTCATATACTTTCCAAAAATGATTATTTCCCCAACTTTTAACTCTTTCCTAGTTATTTCAATTTGCGAGATGTTACAATATCTCCCCTTTGGAAACATTCGTCCTCGAATGAGATTACTCTTACTAGGCTAAGGGTGTAATATCAGTCCTACATTTTAAACACCCAACAAACAAAACAATCACAACATGCCAATTTATAAGTAAACTACTAAGAAAAGGATTAGTACCTTGATTTGGAACTTCTCCGGATTCAAAGAGATGTGGATATTTCTTCTTCATATCCTCCCTAGCTGACCAATTAGCTTCCTCAACAAATTGGTTCCTTCAAAGGACTTTGACTGATGCTACTTCCTTAGTCCTCAACTTGCAAACTTGGCGATCTAGAATCTGAAGAGGAATCTCCTCATAATATAAGATATCATTGATCCTAATATCTTTAGTTGGTATGATCAATGAAGGGTCACCCATGAACTTCTTCAACATGGAGACGTGAAATACCGGATGAGTCGCTGCTAACTCTTGTGGTAGCTCCAACTCATAAGCTTTTTTGCCAATCCTCTTGGCTATTCGATAAGGTTCAATATACTGGGGACTAACCTTTCACTTCTTACCAAATCTCATAACGCCCTTTATGGGTGAAACTTTTAATTACACCCAATCATCAACTTCAAACTCTAACTCTCTTCTCCTAACATCAGTGTAGGATTTCTGACGACTCTGCGCCGTCTTCAACCTCCCTTGAATCACTTTCACCTTCTCCATAGCTTGATGAACTAGATCCGGTCCTATCAACCCAGCTTCACCAACTTCAAACCATCCAATAGGAGATCTACATCTTCTCCCATAAAGAGCCTCATAAGGAGCCATCTAGATGCTGGAGTGGCAACTATTGTTTCAAGCAAACTCGATGAGAGGTAGGTGATCATCCCAATTACCTTTAAAATCAATCAATCAAGCCCTCAACATATCCTCCAGGTCTGAATAGTGCGCTCTGCTTACCCATCTGTCTGAGGATGAAAGGCAATACTTAAGTTCACCTTTGAACCCAAGCCTTTTTTAAATGAATTCCAAAACTGTGCAGTAAATTGTGCACCTCTATCTGAAATAATGGAGATCGGAACCCCATGAAGTCTTACCACCTCTTGAAGATACAATTTAGCATAGTCTTCTGTCGAATGGGTAGTCTTTATCAATAAAAAGTGGGTTGATTTTGTCATTCTATCGACAATCACCCAAATATAATCATGTTGTCTGCGAGACATTGGTAAACCTATGATAAAGTCCATACTAATCATCTCCCACTTACATTCCGGAAGTTCTATATTTTGGGCCAAACCACCGGGCCTTGATGCTCTATTTTAACTTGTTGGCAATTCAGACACTTAGCAACAAACTCTGCAATGCCCTTCTTCATGCTACTCCACAATAAACTTCTCTCAAATCATGATACATCTTTGTGGAACCTGAATGAATGAAATATCTGGAGCTATGAGCTTCCTCCATGATCCTCTCTTGGAGTCAATCCACCATTGGTACACACAATCTACCTTGATATCTATATACGCCATATCCCTCTTGTTCAAAAGTTAATATTTTTTGCTTATGAACATTTACCTTCAATTCAAGCAAAATAGGATCTTGGTCTTGCTTTTCTTTCACTTCTGACATTAATGAAGATTCAACCCCATTCATCACCACTACTCCTCCTTCTGTGGAATCCATCAGTCGGACTCCTAAGCGTGCAAGTCTATGCACATCTTTCGCTAACTCTCTCTTTTCTTCCTCAACATGGGCGGTACTACTCATAGACAACCTGCTTAAAGCATCAACAACAACATTTGCCTTACTGGGTGGTAAAGAATACTCATGTCATAATCCTTGAGTAAGTCTAACCACCTCATTTGTCTGAGATTAAGCTCTTTTTGAGTAAACACATACTGAAGACTCTTTTGGTCAGTGAATACATCAACATGAACACCATACAAATAATGACGCCATATCTTCAAAGCAAATATTATAGCAACTAACTCTAAGTCATGGGTTAGGTAATTCTTCTCATGGATTTTCAACTGTCTGGAGGCATAAATTATAACTTTGCCATTCTGCATTAGCACACAACCCAAACCAACTCTAGACGCATCACAATACACAATAAGGATTTGCGTACCTTTTGGTAAGGTCAACAGTGGGGCAGTAGTCAATCTCTTTTTCAATTCCTGAAAGCTTTTCTCACAAGCTTCAGACCATTGAAACTTCACTGTTTTCTGAGTCAACTTGGTCAAAGGAGACGAAATGGATGAGAACCCCTCTACTAACCTTCTATAATAGACAGCCAAACCCAAGAAACTCCTAATATCAGTTGGAGATGTGGGTCTAGGCCAATTCTGCACTGCCTTTATCTTTTGGGTATCAACTCTAATTCCATCACCGGAAACTATGTGGCCCAAGAGCGCCATAGACTCAAGCCAAAACTCACATTTAGAGAACTTAGCATATAACTCCTTATCTTTCAAAGTCTGAAGAACTATTCTGAGATGGCTAGCATGATATTGTTCATTCCTTAAATAGATTAGTATGTCATCAATGAAGACGATAACAAACATATCTAAATAAGATTTGAAAACTCTATTCATAAGGTCCATGAACACTGCAGGTGCATTAGTTAAACGTAAGGACATAACTAAGAACTCATAATGACCATAACGAGTCCTGAATGTTGTCTTTGGAATATCACATTTCCTTACTCTTAACTAATGGTAGCCAGATCTGAGGTCTATCTTAGAGAAACATGTAGCACCCTGAAGCTGATAAAAAAGATCATCAATTCTCGAAAGAGGATACTAATTCTTGATGGTAACCTTGTTCAACTAGCGGTAATCTATACACATCCTAAGGGAACTATCCTTCTTTCTCACAAATAAGACCGGAGTTCCCCAAGGTGATACACTTGGTCGAATAAAACCTTTCTCTATAAGATCTTTCAACTGCTCTTGTAACTCTTTCAACTCTTCTGGTACCATTCTATATGGCGGAATAGATATAGGACGAGTATTAGAAAGAATATCTATATCGAAGTCTATTTCTCTCTCATGAGGGACTCCGGGAAGATCATCTGGAAAGACTTTTGGAAACTCTTTTACTACTGAAACTAATTGAATATGAGGTATATCAACACATTAAATAGGACTAAGTGATAGACACACCCCTTGGAAACTAACTTTCTCGCCTTAAGGTATGAAATAAAACGACCCTTAGGCACTGCTGAACTGCTCGTCAACTCTATAACTGGTTCACTGGAAACTTGAACTTGAATACTCGAGTTCTACAATCTATTGATGCATACCAGGCATGAAGCTAGTCCATACCTAGAATGACATCAAAACCTACCATGTCTAACTCAACTAAATCAACCATGGTACTCTTGTGATTGACGGAAACAGAACAATCACGATAGACTCTTTTTGCTAGAATAGACTCACCAACAGGTGTAGAAACATTAAAGGGATCAAGAAGTTGCTCAGGAAGAACATCAAAATTGAAGACTTGGATCATACTAGTGACAATATCTGGCGAATCCTCTTGCTCTCGTTGACTAGTGATAGCATAAAGACGGTTTCCTTCTCCGCCTGCCCCTGAAGTAGTTCATCTAGATGCAACTCTGTCTGGTGGAGCAACTGAAGACGACTTGGCTTTATTGCCCTAATTACCATTACTCTGCCTATTCTTAGGACACTCTCTCATAAAATGACCGTTCTGGCCACACTTGAATCAACCAGTGTAGCCATCACGACACACCCCTGAGTGGCTCCTACCACACTTAGCACATACAGGAGTCCTAGTATCCCTTTGTGCCTTACTACCTTGCGAATGGGCAGGTCTAGACTATTGAACTCACATTTGTTTCTTGGTGCAGATGCACTAGCAGATGATAGAGCATGTCCCTTTTGCTTCTATTGGAAAGATGATCGATTGGCATTACTATTTTGCTGCCCGGATTCTTTCCCTGATGTCTTATCCCTCTTATTCTTAAACTTTTCTCTATCCTTCAGCTGGTCCTCCTCAACTTGTTGCATATAGATCATCAGCCTTGCTATGCCCATGTAACCTATTAGTATAACTGCCTTACTTTCCTTACTTGACAGACGAGTCAACCCAACAACGAATAAACTCCTCCTGCTCATCATGTCGGCAACCATCTCTTTGCTTCTCTTAGCTCACGAGGAAAGAAACGCCTCATGAAGGCACTCTCGACCATAGGCCAGCTCAAAATCGATTACGTGCAAGCACGAGTTAGAAAGAAACTTTTTAGAGATAAAACTCTAACACACGAAATGAGTATGAAAGAAGTGAAGGAATTTCCTAAATGTTGCAGCCTTCTAATTATAGATGTGGCGCGCTTCATACCGATAAATAGGACTCTATAGACACGACTTCATAGACTCCCTAGGACTCTTCAACTCTGTTCTCTAATACCAAGTTTTTCACGCACTGAGCCTACACCCTGGACCTGGCTGGAACTCGAGAACCATTGATGGCCCCAAGCGAACCCTTGGCCTGGCTTACTTACTCAGCGGAAGACTCTATGCATATTTATAATGATCAATAGCATTATACTCACTTGAATAATAAAATACTGAGAATGCTTAAACAGCCAAACATTCAACTTGGCTAAAATGACAACTTAAGTCTTAACATATGAGATGAAAATGTAAAGACAATTGAACTACTAACTGTCTGACTGTCTATGAAGCCTCTAAAACAAAGAGGGATGTCGGGACAAGACCCCCGATCATCCTAACAATGAAATACTGAAAGCAAATGATAAAAAGAGTCCTCCGGAATGCAAGAAGGCTCACCAACTGACTCTGAGTGCTCAACTGGATCAACGAGGCGTTGGATGCTGATCCTAGTTACCTGCGTTTGCATCAGAATAAGATGCAGGTCAACTGGCATCAGTACATTGAATGTGCGAGTATGCGAGTTGGAATGCTAAACATAACATAGGCTTGAAAAGATTCTAAAAGAAACACTTACCTTGGCTCTTCTCAACTCATGAAAAACTTACCTCATAACAACGCAATGAAACACATGAAATATATGAAAAGCTTTATAAAACAATAAAAGCAACTTAGTTCGTTAAAGAAAATGCAATAACAAACTCAATTTTACTCATGAAATAAAGTAATATAGTTTATGTGGGAGTTTCTCTAACCGACAACCACCACTATGAGCCTAAGTGGTGATACATCGTGAACTTGCCTACACTGCCAGAACTGTCCTATACTTTGCCGTCATATAGAACGCTTAACTAAGTGGATCCACTAGTCTATGCTAAAAGCATCTTAAAGAGTCATCTAAAAAGTATGATTCTTTACTACCCATGACGGCTACATGGTTTATGGAGACTTGAGTTAATATGAACTCGCTTCCCCATATCGGTGCTCAATACTGCTACCAAAATATACTTAGCTCATATGTTTTAAAAAAAAACTTCTTTCTTTGGTTTGAGATAATTACTCAAAACTTAGCTTAAAAGCGCTCTTGAAATCGGTGTTCCCTTTCTTTCTGAAATGTGAAAACATTTTTAAACTCTTGGGAATACTTAGTTCCCTTATAAATTTTTGATAAATGAGCTCAACTCTTTACTCTTTGCTTAACTTGAAACTTAAGTCTTAAAACAAAGTTAAAACGTTTGTGAAAGACTTTAGAAAAACTTTATAAACTTCTCTTGACTTGCTTCTAAACTTCTAGACTTGACTTTTAACTTCTCTTGACTTTGATCCTAACTTTCCTTGAATTGGATTATGGATTCAAGGTTCATGATATCATGTTTATGAATTATTTCATGATGTTTAGATGTACCTTAGAGTGTTGGAATCAACTAGAAAACATATGTACATTGCTAAGGAACAAGTACGAAAAGGTGGAGAAGAAATGGGAAGAATTGGCATCCCTGCAGCTTTGAGAGACACGGGGCGCCAGGCCTGGGGCACCCTGGCTGGAGCGGCGCCCCAAGGGTGAAAGTTCAGAGGAACTTTTGTGGGGCGTTGGCAGACGCGACGCCCCACCCCTTTCCCCATGTGTTCTACGACTTTTCTTGCTCGTTTTTAATCTCTAGACTTCAATGGTTCCTTACCCAAATACTTAGAATTATTTATACCCTCAATATATGATAGATTCAAACCAAAATGACACCCTGAAACATGAATCAAATCGCAAGAAACTCCAACAACACAACCCACAAGAAATTCAAACGAAACTTTCAACAATATTGTTCATCAAAAACTCAATTTCTAAACTTTCAAAGACTTAAATTCGCTGAATTGAATCATGGTTGGCGTGTGGGTGAACCAACCCAACGCTATGTGATCTCACATACCTCGTAGGGATCACCCCTTGACGAAATCCACAAGTTAAACCGACGATCTTGACGAATCTTAATTTCTCTTCTCCCTTCTCCTCTTTTCTCTTTTCTCCAAGCCCTAGCGTGAAACTTCAACTTTTCTAAACTGACTAAAATCTGATTTTACCCCAATTAACTCCTAAAAATGAATTAGAATAATTAGGTAATGAAAAGACTAAATTACCCTTCCAAAAATCCGGATTAGACTTTCCTTATTCAAACAACCTAACTTCCAAAGGGCATAACTCACTCATACAAACTTGGAATCGCGCAAAATCAGTGGAGTTGGAAAGTTTATTCCAACAGCTTTCCAACCATACTTGAAATACACTTAACTCATCCTGAGCTAGGAGTTATGGCCGTTTGAAGTTGACCAAAAACTCAACTAACATACTTCACAATTTTCCAGATTTTCATATACTTTTCAAATATGATTCTTTCCCCAACTTTTAACTCTATCCTAGTTATTTCAATTTGCGAAATGTTACAAGATTTGTGTGATATTAAATAAAATACACATTTTGGTTTTGCCCTCGGATGGGATGAAACTTTTTTGCTTGAGAGATTTGAATGAAACGATAATGTTATGAGTTGTCAATAAAGAAATTTGTAAACATTTCAGCTTTAATGGAAGCTTTTAATATAGTTATTCGGTTTCTTTGAAACTGTGTACACCATAATTAACATGATTCATTTGATCAACTTTTACAGTAATGTTTATCCTTTATATTTGCCTTCTTGATGTAGGTATATATATGTGGCAATTGATGTGTCGAATGCTCTAATTGCCATGTTAGATTAAACAACTCAGTAAATGAATATTAAAATTTGACCATCACTTGCAATATCTACAAGTGTCAATATTTTTGTGAGGACTACTATCAACATGGTGAAAGTGTTCTTCAATGAAAATATATAAATGATATTTTATTGATGTAAAGAATGTAATCATTTAGTTAACCACACAACATTCAATAAATAGAAGTTTCACTCTTTAATGCATGTAAGTTCTATATGAAACAATTAGTATGCAAAGTTCTCAACATTTAACTTGACATCACTCTGTTCTTTCTATGATTTTATAGCAATTCATAGATAATCATAAATAATTAAATCACATAGTCCAACAATTAGAATTAAAATAGAAAAAAATTCTCTAACTTAAAACTGTGGGCGGGCCCGCAAAGAGGGTCATCCCTCATCTAGTTAATTAAAAATAGTTCTTACTATTATCAATATTTTTTTGAAGGCTTAAGTCATTGACGACCCCTTAAAATTGTCCATATAATTCACTTAGACACCTCAATTAAGACTAGTACCTATTTAACACTTTCACCTATTCAAAATCTATTAGACATAGATATGAGGAGTGTGTGATACACTTGCGCTGACATGACAAAATGACCAATTGAAAAATAACATGCGGCACTGGACCCCCAAATTTATGGAAAAAATATTTTTTTGTTTAAAATTTTTCAAACACATTTTATATCTAAATTTTTTATTAAAAAAATGAAAAAGAAAAAACATAAATGTCGACATATTCTACCCAGCCCCACCCCTACCCAATCCCCTTTCATCTTCGTCTTCATCTTCATCTTCTTCCCAAAACACATTCTTTCCCAAATCACGAAAACCAATTTCTTTTCAAATAACTTGAAGATTAACTTTATGTGAAAAATATATTTTCATATTAGATATGTCATGTAGAAAGATTGATATAAGAGTGAAGGAGAAAAAAAACATATCGGCGGTTATTCCCTTCTACATCGATGATAAAAAGAAATTGATTGCTCATAAATTAATTTTATCAACTTTTTGGATATCAATTTTGATAAATTTAGTGGTTTATATTTTAATTTGAGTAGTCATTTGTTCGAAAATGGTGACAAACGAATATCGGCTAGCTATTTTTATGTGTAAAATTATTTATTTTCTTTCTTCATATTTGTTCCATTATTTTTATGAGATTTGAAATAAATCATACAAAAGAAAGTCTTTCTTTCAAATTTGAACCATATGATTTATAGTTGATAGTCTTTCTTTCAAATCTGAATCATGTGATTTCTTCATAGTTGATTTTCATTTTTTTTTAATTTTGGAAGAAATAATATTTTAAAAAAACAATGCTTGAGTTAAAATAGAGAGTTTTGCAAACTAAATAATTAAGAAGACGACTGGTGGGAGGTGGGGTGCTTTTCTTTTTTGAAAAAATTGTCAATGAAAGAAGAAAAAATTCTTTTAAGTTAATTATAGTGTAGGTGTCAATAAAAGAAGAAAAAATGTACTACATCCGTCCACTTTTAATTGTTATATTTCCTATTTTTAGAGTCAAACTATACAAACTTTGACTAATATTTTACGATATATTTTTCATCATATTCATATGCAAGAAATTGCAATTTATAGTACTTTTCGTATACTTTTTGAATATCGAAATTTTTTATTTAAAATATTTAAGCAATGTAATCTAATTTAACTTTGAAAATTAGTCAAATTGACTTTCGAAAAGCGCAACATGACAGATAAAAATGAACGGAGGGAATTATTTTTATAAAAAAAACACTATTTTGAATTTTTTTCCAAGCGTTCTAGGGAAGTGCAAAACACATTTTTTTGCTATATCAGCATTTTGTGTTTAATAGGTACATGTTTTGAACAATTTAGGTGTTCAATAAGTACAAATTCTCATTAAGATATCTAAGTGAATTATGCGGATAACTTTAAGGGGTTGTTGATGTCTTGATGACTTTAAGTCTTTCTTGAAGGGATGCAAAAAGTTAAAAATGACAAGTGAATGGTGGATTAGTCTTTCTTTTTCTTAAATTATACTAGTACTAGATAGAAAATAGAAAAATGCTCAAATATGTCATCAAACTTTGATAAAAGGCTTATTTATGTCATCTATTAAAAGTTTGGCTCATCTATGTTATTTCTGTTTGAGAAAAGACCCATCTATGCCATTTTTTTTAAAAGGATAAACTACCTTATTAGACATACATCACTATTGTATATACTAATATTATCTTTCCTTTCAAACAATTACATATATTACCACTTTTACTATTTTATACCATATATTAATATATTATTTGAAGATACAATTAGATACCCACATCCCTTAAAATTAGAATTTATTAATTATCTGTTAATTAACTCTTTTACTCCAAATCAACCACTATCTCTTAATTCTCTCCTCCCATATTTATCACTCAATTATGTCTCCTTTCTGATTCAAGAATTTCACCGTACAATTTCATTCCAACAATAACTAATTTACTCTCTTCTTCTCAAGATATCATCACCATGGCAGACAAATTCTCCTGAACTCATTATTATTATGTATTGTTCATTTATAACGAGAACAAATCAAAGTAACTGCTACAGAGAAAACTTTCAATTCAGAGTGAGTCTTGATTGTTTGTCTCCAAAATAAATGGATCTTAGTTTTGATTATGTTATGCCACAACGCAAAAGGATCAAAGGGAGTATTGTAGAGAGTTTTTGTTTGCTGGTGTTCTTCTAAGGCTTTATTTGCTTACCGTGACATGGATGTGGTAGTACCAATATTACTTTGATATAGCTCTTGAAACATGTGTATCCAATAAGTAGTAATCTTAATTAAGATATGATTTGTATTTTTAGTAATGGGGTATCTGAACATGTATATGTATCCACCATTAAATTTTGGATACATGATTTTTAACAACACGGTGATATTAATACGATAGATACTCTACAGTCGTGATTTGTTCCTAAATTCATATGTTTCAGCTACATTTCATATTTAGATACACATAATTAAATGTATATGTGTATTCGAGATACATGTTTTTGAATATAACGTCTGAAATTTAGATACACATAATTAGATATATATGCTTCTTCTTTTTGTATATTCCATATTTAGATACACATAATTAGATGTATATGCTTACTATGTATTCGAGATACATATTTTTGGATATAACATATACAATTGATACTTGATACATTAAATTAATACTAGGATACATAAAATTAATATTAGATATATATATAAATAGATACATAAAATTAATACTAGATACGTATAACAAATACATGAAATTAATGTTAGATACTTCTATGATACATATGAGTGTACTTGTATGACACTCATGTATCTAAGTGTTTAGTTTGTTGGATACATCATATATTGATAATAGATACATCAAATTAATGAATTTATTATTTTAAGAGTAATTATTTGAAATTAATCAAATTACATTACCAAGATATACATGTTTTTATCTTATATTAATAATATTAATGAATTTACTATTTCAAAGAATAATAAAATAAAATTAATTATCTATGTATTTTGAAAATCCTCAATTACTCC
>JAJOOO010016752.1:0-12864 GCA_029582685.1 Solanum piurae | reverse complement strand
GTTAGTTGTCTAACACGATACTCAAATAAGGATCTTGGTAGAAATTATGTATTTAGAATGATACAGCAGAATCATCGTTTAAGAACTCCCAAAAAACAATAGAACTGAACTGAGACATACAGTCTTGATACGAAAATCTCAGGTTATCTTTTGTTTCCTGATAACGATATAAATGATCAGGTAACGTTGTACTGAAAACCAACACTCATCTCAACAAGGTTTATCTTGTTGCCTCTATGAAAACTTCAACTGTAGATGCTAAACAACCTCTACATACATCTATGGACCTCAAAATCCATATCCTGTTTTTCGGGGTGTAGTTTCTTAATATTAGACTAGGCCTTTGGAGGAACAACCACCATTAGAAGAACAACACTTCATTTGAATGTTATCCAACTTTTGATTACAATAAGGATATATATTATACATGAGTATCCTTTATATTTAGGCTTTTTTGGGTATGGATGGCAAAACTATTTCTTATGTTACATGTTTTTAAAAAAAACATTTTCTAGATGCCTCTTTAATCTTGTAGAGGCAACTGATAAGAGTACTATTACAGAGAGCTGTGGTGTGAATAATTTTAGACTTAGTCTACCAGAATTCTGCGCATTTCGCGAAACAAAAGAAGTATAAGATCCATATAGGCTAGACCAACTCGTTTAGTCTTAACTAGGGTAACACACACATTAGGTTCAATATTTGCTTGAAGTCTTTTTAGTTTGTTTTGAGATCTATATGGCATTGTAGTTGTAGCAATAAATGTGACTGTTGGAGAACCTATAGTTTAGAGAGCTCTTAATCTGTCTTGAAAGATAAAACTATAAAGTGTTGTAATCAAATGAGACCAAACAGAGCACAAAGGATATAGATGATTCATTTGTCGATCCCATTTGGTACTGAGGTTTGTTGTAAAAAATGGTTAATTATCTTCTGTAAAATATTTTTCTGAAAATCTTTTTCAATTTTTTACGCAACCAACATTAGAAAACGACTTTTGTTGATATCACCCAAGAAACTTTTTATAGCATACCTAATAGGGCATTGATCCAGTTCTATATATCCATGTGGGTTTCCTAGACAACTATTTAAGTATCTACTAAGAAATTAGGTGTATATTCTAGAATTAGAAAAGAGGGATGAGAATGTTAATCATTCAGAGTTCTTTGACTTGATTAACAATGTTTTATATGTTAAATTTGGAAAGCATGCTTATTGGTTTACCGGTGATTCTGCTGATTTAAGAAATCCGTTGAAGCCTGTCAATGTTAGTGAGCAAGGCAACACCAAGCTGGTATTATCTGCTTGTAAACAAGTGGTGAATGCTTATTGCTAAAAAGCTGGTATTTCTAATTTGCTTGCATTAATATTAAACTAGTATCCAGGCTAGGTTTTTTGCCAAAAAATCTTGATAAAAATTAAACCTAGATAATTTGAGAAAATAAAACCGCTGATAAATCCAGAAGGATGTAATATCCCTATCTAAACTTTTGTCAACTATCAACAATCATATTATTATTCTGAACCATCGTAACAATACTAAAATAAATGAAGCTAAAGTGAAAAACAAGTTGACCTCTCTGAAAGCTCTTATGTAAAGGTCGTCAACTTGATGAAGTGACAACATAAATTACCTATATTTTGAGCTCATGCGATAAATATCTATTGAAGACTAGTCTGCAATTGCTAACAATTGAGTGTGGCATTCCATGTGATGAATATACGTGTTCATTGTCAGAGTAGATTTTTTTCTTGGCTTTTCAAGTTATTGTGGATATAGAAAAAGATAGCTTGTCCTCTTAGGCGACCAGAATTGTTGTGTGAAAGGGACAAAGGAGGAGTAGCAGTAGGAGCTTAGCTTTAGGGTGAATTGAACTATTACGAGATAAACAATGAGTTAAAGGAGAGGACTTGGACAATTCATTTTGAGTACCGGGAAGTCTGCCGGTAACATGGAGTGTGAATCAAAACCATGTTTAAATTATTGAGATACTAATGCAGGTCCTTCCCTTCTGAATGAATCTATCTAAAAGAGGTTAGCAGCAAGTTCTTGTCAAATTTCTTCTTGACAAGTTGGACAACCGTTAAACCATTCAAATGCATAGCTAGACTCTGAATTTAAACAACATTGACCAGTCATTACACTATCACCAGTAACAGTATAAACAACATTGACCAGTTATTACTTCCAAAATTTAGCTCTGCTTCAATCAAATTAGCTATATGCAACCAATGTGCCTTTAGTGGCATGTGCAAAATGCATCTTAAATTTCTTCTCCTTCCACAAACTACTAGTAACCAAAACTGTCCTACTTGAAGACATCACAGTATACGGTGAGTTAAAGAGAGAAAGAGTTCCACTATTTAACACTGTTCTTGAAGTTTCAACATATTGCCAATTTTTAAAAAAAAAAAACTATTCTTGAAGTTTCAAGTAGTAACCTTCTAAAATAGAAATGTAGAAGATGGAGAATAGTGATGAACGGGGTTCATGAAGTGGGCTCCTATCCATGCATTCGAATTGGACTTAAACCAAATGAAATATATTTTCTTATTCAAAAAGAAGAGAAGTAGTAATTTCTTATTCTATCAAATGTGACCTTATGGGGATTTTAAAGTGGATACTTCATTTTAAATATGCTTGACTGCTTGGGCAATCAAAGTTACTAAATTAGAGTTTACTTATAATTGTTCAAGTCACAAAACAATACTCCTCATTCTTTATTAGGTGATTTTTTCTTGATAACCAGAAAGTTGAATTTATTACAGGGACAAAAATGCATGTAGCTAGAACATTAGTGTTTCTAATAGCAAGATAACCTTAAAACACGTTTATAAAAAAATAACCCTAAAGTAGTGTAACTATATCAGTTGTGAGATTGTCTGTCAAAGCTTTCTTAATAGATAATATGACCTACTATATGGTAGTTACCATCACTACATGGATACTTAACATAATTTGTGGACATTATCAATAGAATTAAATGCAAAAATAATAGAGACATGTACATGAATGCATTTTCTACACAAAATCAATCCAACAATTGAGAAGATTTTTGGCAAGGCGCAGCTGTGAGTGAATTTGCACATGTGGAACATGTTATGATTCTTATGCAGTACAACGGGGAGTGGGATGATGTATATGAGGCCTGTTATTTCAATGTTAATGGAGTTTTTGTTGGAGCAGATTGTGGTTTTTTCTGATTTTGTTTATGAAAACAATCAATTGTGTACTGATCATGCCCAAAACTCGTTCGAAAAGGATAAGCGGTTGCTGCAAATATAATCCGGCTTTTAAATCCGGAGTCGAATACCCTGGAGAACTAAGTTTTGCTATAATTATTCTATTTCTCTAAGAATATAAGTTTGAACAATTTTCGAGCATGAGGGTGTTGAGAAACAAGGTCAAAGAAGTCAATTGATTTTTACTCAGACACAGTTCCCAATGTTCTTTCTCTCTCCTACTTCTTAGGAGAGACGAACCCATCTTTTTCGGCATCCTCTACCGGAATCAACCCTTTTTTTTTAAATAGCCAACAATAATCACAGTTATTGATAAATCACCCACTAGTAGGATGGAGGAGAATCAAATCTATTTCAATGCTGGTTCAAGTCTTTCGATATCACCAAATGGGAAACTGAGAAAGTTGAATGGTACAAATGGGTAGAGAGAAGCAGAAAGATGATGCGCAGATTGTCCATGAGTAGAAAGGTGTTGGAATGGATCTGTCTCTGTCTAAGAGAAGCATCCAAAGAAAAAAAGGAGACAAGGAGGTGGAAACTAGCTGAGCAAGAGGCAGTGCATTTTTGCACGAGAAAACATAATATACATGGGAGGTTCATAAGCATCATAACTGTATATAGAGAGGGAAGGTCAGGCCTAATTATTCCTGAGTTGGCATTGAATGCGGGGTGGGTGGATGTTGCATTGAAGATTGACAGGTTCATTAAATGCAAGAAAGGAAAGGAGAAATACCCAGTACAAGGGTGGTTGCTGATTACCCATATTCTAATGCTATATGAGATAGTAAATGGCAATCCAGGAACCTATGCAGTGCAGAGGTCAAAAACATTATTGGTAAGGTGGAAGTTCTAGATAAAATAAGTACCCAGGAGGGTGATCTGTTAGCTGGATGCTTAGTTGGGTTTTGTAGTGAGAAGCCCAAGGAGAGGACAACTTTTAGCAGACATAAGAAGATGGTCATCAACTAATTGGAAGAAAGCCTTTGGAATCAACATTTGTGAACTGAATGATGAGAAGTTTCTGTTTGAGTTCCCAAACAGAAACATGGCAGAACAGACCAAGTTGTGTTTGAGGAAGATGAAGTCCTTGAGACACTCAAGTTGTGTGCCTGGGACAAGGCCCCAGGCCCAGATGGCTTCCCAATGAATTTTTATCAAAACTTTTGGGAAATGCTTAAGGAAGACATCTTGAGCACTTGAGGCAATTCCATGACCACCAAGTGTTTGAGAAAAGCCTAAATGCAACCTATGTGGCATTGATCCCCAAGAAGGTGAGAGTTGTGGAACTAAGAGATTTCAGACCTATAAGCTTAATAGGTGGAATATACAAGATGATTGCCAAAGGTTAAAGAGAGTGATTAGAAAGCTTGTGAATATACACCAGATAGCCTTCATAAAAGGTAGGAGGATCTTTGGCGCAACACTGATAGCAAGTGAGTGTGTGGACACTAGACTCAAAAGGAGATGATTTAGGAATTATGTGCAAGCTGGACATAGCGAAGGGTTATGATCATGTCAATTGGGGCTTCCTAATCAGGATTCTAGAGCAGATGGGTTTTGGGGAGAAATTGCTGAAGTAGATTGACTATTGCATAAAAACTATCAGGTTCTCCATTTTAGTGAATGGAGAACATGTTGGTTTTTCCCATCAGAAAGGGGTCCAAGGTAGGGAGACCCACCCTCTCCTTTCCTTCTCATCCTAGCCATGGAGGGCTATAATAGTATGATGAGAGTAGCTATCCAAATTCAGTTGGCTAAAAGGTTTCAAGGTTAGTAACACTTTAGGAGGGGAAATGCAACTTTTTCATCTGCTTTATGCAAGTGACACAATTATTTTCGGTGAAGCCAAGGCTGACCAGGTTGCCTTTATAAGAATGACTTTGGTGGTTTTTGAAGCAGTCTTTTTTTATTGTTTATCAGTAAATTGGAGGAAAACCAGCATCTTTCCAATTAAAGAAGCCCCTCAACTTCAGAGCCTGGAAAGGATATTGGGGTGTAAAATAGAACAGCCTCCCACAACTTACTTGGGCATGCCATGGGGAAACAAACATAAGGAGCTAGAAATGTGAGATGACATAATTGAAAAGACAGAAAAAATTGGCCAATTGGAAAGCTCACTATATCTCTTTAGGAGGGAGAGTCACTTAAATAAACTCAGTGTTGGACTCTCTTCCAACTTTTGTTATTTCTTTATTCCCTATGCCTACCAAAGTGGAAGAAAGACTGGGCAAACTAAGAAGAGAGTTCTTGTGGTTAGGGAATAAAGAAGGGAAGGGTTTGAATTTAAGTCAAATGGCAGAATGCACAGTTACATAAACAATCCGGTGGACTTGGAATCAGAAACTTAGGGTTGCAGAATAGATGCCTCTTGTCAAAATGGTTATGGAGGTTCAACACTGAGGAACAAGCCCTGTGGAGGGAGGTGATAGTCAACAAGTGTGGGTTGAATGGAAATTGGGTCTTTAGCTTTGTGAATAACACTTATGAGGTGTCAGCTTGGAGAACAATAAGAAACTTGTGGCCTGATCTAAGTAGAAACATAGCCTACAAGGTGGGATATGAGACTAAAATCCTATCTTGGAAGGAGAATTGGAATGGATAGGAGAGAGACATTGATGGTCTTATTTCCAAACTTATTTTCCTTGTGCACCAATCTGGAAGAAACAGTGGCTAAGGTATGGTCTACTCATGGATGGAATATTGGGTTCAGAAGGCATTTAAATGACTGGGAGATTGGGAGAGTGGCTGAGCTATTACATGTTCTGAATGGGTTATTGGCAGAAAAAGATTCTATTGTGTGGAAACACTCTAGATATTAAAGCCTTTATGTTAACAAGCTATATATTAAGGAGGTGAAAGAACATGCAGTTTGTAAGCTTGGACCTCGGAAGTAGACTTGGAGGAACAAGGTTCCAACCAAGATAAAGTGTTTCTCTTAGTTGGTTGCCAGAAGAGCATGCTCCTCACATGAGAAATTGAAAAGGAGAGGTTTCTATATTGCCTCTTGGTGCTCTCTCTATAATGAGACTGAGGAAACCAACCACCACTTGTTCCTTCACTATAGAGTGACAACATAATTGTGGAACCTTTTTCTAGGACTAACACTTACCGAATGGATTATGCTGGAGCATACAACAGATCTACTTAGTTGTTGGATCAGCAGAGGGGGGAAAAATTCTAAGAAAAAGTGGAGTATAATACCATCATGCATTTGGTGGTCTATTTGGAAAGAAAGAAATAGCAAATGCTTTGAAAACAAGGCTAATTTAATAGAGAAAGTCAAATGGAATTGCTTGACTACTTTTTATATTTGGTGTAAAGAAGAAGGGATAGAAAAAGCTGCACAAATTTTGAATTTTATAGGTACTTTGTAATCTATTAGCCTTATTGTTTTTTTCTCTTGTTGGGACCCATTTTTCGGAGGTCTCCAACATATCCTTAATGTTGAGGAATACAACATTTTCTCAAAAACAATATTATTAGGCCACTCTAGTGGGCTCAAGCTACTTAAATTTCTGCTCAAATCATAGAGGTCTTGATATCATATGGATAGAAGAATAGAAGAAAATATAACTAATGAAAAAGTAGAAGAAAATATGATTAGCCCTGATAGAAGAAGAAAATGAAGAAAATTGTTGATAATAGATGAAGTAGTAGTAGGTTGAGAAAATCTGCAGTAGAGAAGAAGAAATGAAAAATGTTTGAGAAATGATGAAGGGAAGAGCTTAGGGTTAATAATTGATTATTTTTTAAAAAAAAAAACAATACAAAATTAATGGGTCAGCTCATATAGCCGTTACATATATCATGTGGATGAAATTTTATGAGAAAATGAAGTTGTTACGTGCCTAGAAGCCATTGTATACGAACACTTGGTCTAGTCAGTAACGAGGTGTGTTTCGATAAATATTTGGTGATAGTTCAGGTAGGAAACTTGCTCACCTAATAATTGAAGTATGAAACTCGAAAAAATTAGGATACTTTAAGTGTGTTTTTGACTTTTCACTATGAAATATACTTTTTGACTAAACTACCCTTAATTAACTATTATCTAATTAATTTTCTTGATTACATAAAAACTCACTTATCTAAATAGGGGTAAATTCTGAAGGAAATAATTTATTCCTTTTTGATTATATAAGTGAACACTTTGAATCAAAATGAAAATGCTAAGTGGACATATTGAAGCGAGTATGAGGCAAGTAAAGTCAATCCTTTCATATGAGGAATCCTAATAGATCCCCAATAGCTCACAAATGAGGAATTCTTCCGCTGATGAAAAAAGCTCACATATGAGGAATTCTTCCGCTGGCGGAAAAAGCTCGACGAGCTTCCCTTCATTCATTACTAAGCCAAGGTCCCAAGTCTCCGAGTCAGTTTTTTCTACCCTAACTTCCTTGGAATTGAAATGTAATTGCATCATCAGGTACTATAATGTTGAATCTTCAACAGTTAGACTTGAATATTTTACGTCTCATAATAGTTCTCCATGCTTGCCTCTCTACCTCTGAGTTAGTGGTAAGGTCTGCATATACTCTACCCTCTTTATACCCTACTTTGTGGAACTACACTAGGTATGTTGTTGCAATAATTCTCCATGCTTTTGTTCAAACCTTCCATAGATAAAAATCCAGATATTTAAGTGGAGAAGGGTAGTGAGGCAAGCCCATCATCTACCAAGTTGAACCATCCGCTTTTATTCCTTGCTTCCTAGAAAAAAATTAAAATAAAATTCTATATGCTTTCGATGTCCAGTTGGAGGTTCCCCACCTTGTTAAAAGGCTTTAAGTCCTTGGTGCAAAAAAAGCTAATATTTGGTGTATGAAGGCACAATAAGGCTATAATAGATTATATGCTCTAGTGATCAGATGATTCAGATACATCGGCTGTATTAGTGTGATTTATTATTAAGTAATTTTTGTGTTCAGGTAGTTTCTATTTGCCTCAAGGAGGGAGCTTCTGCAATAGGACTCAAGGGCATGAAAGCGGTAAATGCTATTCCTACCAATAAATGAAAATATTGTTTCTGTAAATGTTCCCCTGCTTAAGGTAGTGTTGTCTTCTTTAGGTTGCAAAAGATTATATGAAATGTGACAGAGTCGGGATAGCAAAGCTCTCTCCAGATGTTACTATCTACCTTTGTCCCCCGAGCAATGCAATTTTCATTATTCTTGAAAAATATGGTTTCTTGAAGGGAACAGCAGCTGTGGATGGGAACTCTCAGTTGATGATTGGTTGTGTTGTATGGCAGAAAAATCAAACAGCTTTGACTTCTGTTCTTAAAAAGTCTGAGGAAAAGGCTAATTCTTTACAGGAGCAGCTTCAAAAGTCTCCATCTGATTCTTCTATGTTGCAATGTGGGGGACAAGGTTCTTTATCTGTGCCATCAGTTAAGAACTCAAACCCATCTGCCCCACTGAGCTCTTTCTCAAATCTTGAACAAGCAAATGTCACTGATAACAAGAGTATTGGTATTGATTCTGCAAGCAGGACAACCTTAACAGCTTCAGGTGTGAAGTCACCACCTTTTCAGCAAAAAAAACCTGAACTTTCCGGCTCGCATCTTTGGGGATCTAAAGGGCACTTGTCGAGCAGTGAAGCTTCTTGTGTGCACCAGTCAAATGATGAACCACCCAAGGAAAGCAGGAACCTCCCAAAACCTGTAACATCATTGCTGTCCAATGCATCAAAACGAAAAATGGCATTTCCAGATGATGATGATCTCCCTGAGTTTGACTTTGGAACTGCTAGCGGAATATCTTCAAGTTCCCATCGTTCCTATGGATCCATTATTGGCAATAGGCTTCAACTTTCTGGAAGTAGAATTTTAGATATGTCTAAACAGCCCACCAGACCTGTGGCACCTCCAGCTTGCATGACTATTCCTAGGTCAGTAATATCGATCAGTAAAGAGATGCCCCTAGCTAGAAATGTTAATGACTATAGTCAACTGGTCACTGCTTCTAGGCAAATGGAAGAAAAGCATTACAGCCAAAGTCATGCTATTCCAGTGACAGTTCCTGTTCGTGCATATGGTTCACTGATGGTTCCGTTTCATAGCTCGGGTAAGAACTTATTTTGTGATGATGATATGCCTGAATGGTTACCGCCAGATGCTCAGAATGAAAGAACAAATGAACCACCAAAGACCTTTCCGCCTGAATACTCAACCTCGAGAATGTTGCTGCCTCTTCCTACAGGATCAGTGTTTCCTTATCCATCTTCTGCCCCTACCCATAACAGTTTTTCTTCACAACCATCTCCTCTATATCATCTGCCTGCCAATTCCAGAGTGCCACCCCCCATACCCTCTCAAAAAGGTCCTAGTAATTTGACAGGATTCACCTTTAACCCAGCTCCAAGGCCACAGTCTAGTTCCCATGCTGCTGCAAGTTCATTGAAACCTGCGGATAAAAGAGTAAGGAGGTCTTGATACTAGCTTGTAAACTCAATCAACAGTAAAATAATTCTTCGATAATTGTTCAGCGACGTTCTGAAGCTGTAACTATGCATGGACAGCTGGTCAGGTTCATGGATAGCGGAGTAAATTGAGACAGTCTATAGTTGGTTTTCTTTCTTCTTATTCCTGCATGTGAAGTCTACAATTGTTTGTTGTGAACGGGCTTTTCTGCATCTTATACTTGCTTTGTTTAGTGACTTAATTAGCTGTGTTATTGATTTTCTTAATTTCCTTTTCCCGTCCCCCACCCCCACCCCCACCCCCACCCGCCCGCGGTATATTATTCATATCTTATTGGTGTTGTAGATGGTTAATGTGCTTATTAGTTATTAGTATTTGGTATGTAAGAAACTTGAAACAAGTAGTTGTTGTCTTGTTCACCTGTAACTCCTATTGACTGGTTTTCCATGACTTGTGAGAATCTCTATGTTGCTCGGACTCTTCAAAAATGTCGAAGAGTGTGTGTCAGATCCACCAAAAGTAGTGCTCTTTTTTGGAGGATCCGACACGAGTGTGGCAACAATTTTGGAGAGTTTGAGCAACTTAGGTGAGGATTCTATTCAATGCACAAGATAATTAAACAAAATTATGTGTCCTGTTTCTAAAGCCAAGTGATCATATGTGCATTTCCTTGTGCATCTAGGTGTGTCAAGTACATTTCCGATAAAGGCAGCATGAAAAGCACCTATATTGTTTTATGTATGAGGAAGGACGACTAAGCAACTATGCTACTATTGGCACCCCAAACTAAAAACTACAACTATGTATTATGAGAATGGCTATTCAATTAGCTGTTGAAATATGTGTGCCTCATTGATTGTTGATGTAGGTTTAGAATGCTCCACTAATTGATCTAGGACTGGCAAGTTGGCAGCAAGCATTTCCTCCGCTCTTTGTCTGGAAACGCTTGTCAGTGCTGGCACATGTGGCAGCGCCGATGGAGCCGTCATTCGGTAGGTGCATTTGCTTTGGCTTGAGTGCTCCTTTGACTCAATCTTATGAAAACTCTTTCAGAAATTCAGCTATTGATTCGATGATCCCTATAGGACGTGGTCAGATTTACTTATTAGGGACAGAAAAACCGGCAAAGCACAGGTACGATTCTCAATCAACAAGATCAAAATGTAATGTGTTTATGCAGCTATTGGTCGTATGATTATTTGACCTTGGTTAATGCACTAAGTTTCCATCCCTTAAGATTTATTTTGTTTCCTTTATTGAAAAGAAAAATCTAACATAAAAAACTGTGCAATATCAATGCAATGTTTTGTTTTGGTAAGAAAGTGTTGCATTACAAATAGAACATTTGGTTTTCGAGATAATATAAAATGATACATGCATACTTATGCAAGAATTTTTGTATTATCTTATACGTTATAGAATATGCAACAGTACATGGAAATCAAGGATATGTGACTATATATAGATTCATGCCCGCATGTACTTAATTAGTTCAGCATAAAAGAAAGAGAAACCACTTGAGAAAAAAGATTTCTTTGAAACAAAAAACACAGGACTCTCGTGCCTGCATTTTGATTGTGCAAAAACTTTCTTTCTTGTTAGTGAGAAGTCCTTTGAATTAATAGTTCATTGACAAAAGCCGTAATTACTTTTTTTTTTCTTAATCGAGTATGGCCATCGATTCACAAGCAGGTTAAAAATCAATGATGGGAATCTCCAATGGATATGTGATCTCTCAAATCATCTTCAGATCGCAAGGTAACATATCAGAAGATGGGGAAGGAAAATCCATGAGTATGTCTACAAAGTATATCAAAAGCTCAAGTATGATCACTTTGTAAGGATCGAATCATGGTGAGAAGACGAGAAGAGTTATGATTGATGAATGTCTGGTATGTATTGAGTAGTAAAAAGAGTCGCAATCGACTTTCGTCGCCCTTTACTCAATAATCCCTCAAAGAAAGCAAGTAGCAAGTCATTCTGCGCATAGCATACTTTTTCAACTATTCTCCTTTCCTTGTTGAAGGGGAATGGAAATCAAAACTTCAACACGTATGATCGCTTTGTAAGGATCAAATCATGGTGAAAAGATGAGAATTGAGTTATGATTGATGAAAGTCTGGTACAAAAGTGGAAGCTTGACATCCTTCACTGGAGTTTATAAGCCATACTCTAATCGGGAAAGATTAGAATTTTGGGAGGAGGTATCTGCAGTCAAAGGTTTATGGAATGATCAATGGGTGGTACATGGTATTTCAATGTATGCGTTATGAACCTGAAAGATTCAATTGCATACCAAGGTCGAGCACCATATCTATTTCTCTGTTTATATCAGTAGTTTTGTCCTATGATTTCTGTTACTCCCCGTTGTTTCTTGAGCTTTGGTTATCGCATTATTTGACTACTGTTGTTGTTTCTTGTTTTATGAATACCATGTAATGCTTTCCGTATTATTTGCTATGTCCGGTTTACTTTTTTTTTTTTTTCAAACTGCTTTACGTCAGTCACTTGAGCAAAAGGTATTTTAGAAACAACCTCTCTGCCTGCACAAGGTAAGGATAATGTTTGCATACACTCTACCCTCTGCAGGCTCCACCTATGGGATTATACTGTGCATGTTGTTGTACGAAGGTCGAGCTATGAGGAGCTTTTCTCTAACTTTATTTAGGGCATGGAATTGATTGATCTCCCATAACAAGGAGCTTGCTACACCTGGTTTAGTGGAGAAGGATCTGCTCAAGCTTCCAGAAATTCAGATTCCTAATCTCTAATGAATGGAATGATACTTTTGGCTCTATAAATCAACTCTCTCCTAACTTTTGGTTATCTTAGATCATAGACCAATGTTGCTGGAAAGTAAAGACTGGTTTACTAATCATCTTATTTGAACGAGATAAAGGTCAATAACACATTGAAAGTACTCCGTTTTGAGTTTCACACCAAAACTATCAGGTGTGTTGGTTTTCAGTTTCGTACTTGACTATCACCAAATATTATTGCACGCCTTAAGTATCAGCTTTTCACTTTTCCTACCTGAAATTTTAGGCTATTTCACTCTATTTTAATTTGAAAACATGTGCTACAACATGAAGGCTAGACATTTTATAACTTTGTTAGCTCTCTAGTTTTGTATATTTTGTAATCTATATGCACCTTCTTGATGCCTTTTATGATATCTTGATAAAAGAAAAAAGAAAAAA
>JAJOOO010016751.1:0-12321 GCA_029582685.1 Solanum piurae | reverse complement strand
TTTGTTTCTACATAGTTCTCTTTATGTGTACTAAGTTGAAGAAACAATAAATTTTTATTAAATTTTAAATTGAGTTAGAAAAAATATTTATATAAAATAAAGTAAATTAAATTTAACCGAACGAAGAAATATTAAAATTGTGAATAGTTTTTTAAACAAAATCTTTTTAATTTAATTTTCTTTCTTTAATTTCATTGTATTTTTTTTCAATTTCATTCTAAGGAGATGAAAATTAAACTAATCTTATTTGATTTATTGATCATTTGTTTTTTTACAAATGACTAACCTAGTAAATTGAATTAATTGAACTAAAATAAAAAGATGATGTCATTTATTTATTTCTAAATATGTCAATTTTTACCCCTTTAAAAAATATTGGTGATTTTTATAGTAACATATGATTGAAAAGGCACTAATTCAGAATTTTTTTTAATAAAAAAATTAAAATAAAATAAAACATGACAAAACTTAAAGAAAAAAAAGCACAAGAATTTGAAAAAAAAAACTCGATGGAGCAGGGTAAAAAGTAAGAAGAATCTAAACGCGGCATAACAAGACAAGTTAAATTTAGCGAGTTAAGATTAATATTTTTCTTTCCCATCTCACGTATTTATTACTTTATACTTCGAACCCCCTTAGCGAACATCCTGGCTTCGCCACTGTCCGTATTAGTTATCACATATTTGTTGTTGGGTGCTATCAAATATAGCACAACCCACAAACAATTTTCCCAAAAAGTATATGAAGAAACTTGTAGAAAGGGACAAAAGAGAAGATAAATTGTCAATCATCCTCACTAAAAAATTTAACAGAGTTCAAAAAAGTCACCAAAATAGCAAAAAGAAATTGCAATAGATACATGAATCACTATGACTTACAGTAAAAGATTAAGCTTCATGAAATAGGAGGAAAAAACTTTGAGGAATGAAACACAATTCATAAGAAGCTTAATTAATGTATTTGAATTAGACTCCCCTATAGCCAAAAAAAAACTACAGATAATAGTGGCAGAAATAAAAGTTTTATTTACTAAAGAACCAAATGTAATGAATTCAATCATTTTAGCATCATTATGAGTTGTGGAGTGAGAGGTGCAAGAGTAGTAATGGCGCATTGCAATTAAAATCAATTTTATTTGTTTATATGAAGAAACATGTAGAAAGGGACAAAAGAGAAGATCAATTTTCAATCATCCTTGCTGAAATTTTTAACAGAGTTAAAAAAAAGTCACCAAAATAGCAAAAAGAAATTGTCATAGTTACATGAATCACTATGACTTATAGTAAAGATTAAGCTCCATGAAATAGGAGGAAGAAAACTTTGAGGAATGAAACAAACTTCATAAGAAGCTTAATTAATGTATTTGAATTCGACTACGTACCCTATAGCGGAAAAAAACCTACAAATAATAGTGGCAGAAAATCCCTCTATTTATAGACAACAAAGAGTAGTGTGAACAAATGCTTATTGTGCCTTATCGGAAAGGTCAGAACTCTTTGAAAAAGTTACAACCCTTTGGAAAGGTCATAACCCTTCATAAAAGTCACAATTTTTCATAAAAGTCGCAACTCTTCATAAAAGTCACAACTTTTCATAAAATTTAACTTTTCATAAAAGTCACAGTTTTTCATAAAAGTCACAGCTTTTCATAAAAGGAGAAGACTGGTTTTGGAAATCATATATATATAAAAGAGAACCTTAGACCCGCCTATGTGGCGCCACCACAAACCAGAATTCTCTTTTAATTTATTTATTTCCAAAACTAGCCTTCCCTTTTCATGAAAAGTTGTGACTTTTATGAAGAGTTGCGACTTTAATGAAGAGTTGTGACTTTTATGAAAAGTTTTGACTTTTTTGAAGAGTTGCGACTTCAATGAAGAGTTATGACTTTTATGAAAAGTTGCGACTTTAATGAAAAGTTGCGACTTTTATGAAAAGTTGTGACTTTAATGAAAAGTTGTGAATTTTATGAAAAGTTGTGACTTGAATGAAAAGTTGCGACTTTTATGAAAAGTTGTGACTTTTATGAAAAGTTGTGACTTTTATGAAAGGTTGTGACCTTTACGAAGGGTTGCAATTTTTCAAAATAGTTGTAACCTTTTCGATAAGGCACAATAAATATTTGTTCACACTATCTTTTGTTGTCTATAAATAGAGAGATTTCTTCTCATATTAAAACAACGAAAATTTTGAACCTCCTCTTCTTCTTCTTCTTCTTCTTCTTTACAATTAAATATTTATGTACTTTGCTCATGTTGAATGGCTCACTGATATTATTGCTTATGTTACAGATCCTGGTATGTATTTTTACAGTCATTAATTTAGGCTTATGTTATTAAGGATAAATGATAAGATGTAATAATTTTCATTTTCCTTTACATTATTAATGTTACGTTTGTTACTACGTAATCTTGTATGTAAAATAATATTGAGTTTTAGTTTTAATGACTGATAGTTTTAACTATTATTTTATAAACTCCGTGATATTAAATTCCCGCACGAAGTGCTGATAATTTTACTAGTATAAATATAATATAATAATATGATTATGTGATGAATGTCAGTGCATTTTCTTGTTCCCCTTCCATTTCATGATCTATTTTCTTTGTCTTGGTAATTCTATAAAAGAATAATAAACAAGTCTACCTGGATTAACAAAAGCTAGATTAGCTAAATAATCAACCAAAGAATTAGCTTCTCTATACACAAATTGAATCCGAACTTGACAATCTTGAGAAAATCTCCATATGTCATCAATTTTGCTATTGTAAATTATAGCAAATTATGATACGCTTTTTTGAAGCGTTAATGCAAAAAATTAAGAGAACCTTAGGCCCGCCTACGTGGCGCCACCACAAACCGAAATTTCCTTTTAATTTATTAATTTTCAAAACTAGCCTTCCCTTTTATTGAAAAGTTGTGACTTTTATGAAGAGTTGCGACTTTAATGAAGAGTTGTGACTTTTATGAAAAGTTGTGACTTCAATGAAGAGTTACGACTTTTATGAAAAGTTGTAACTTTTATGAAGAGCTACGACTTTTATGAAAAGTTGCGACTTTTATTAAAAGTTGTGACTTTTATGAAAGGTTGTGACCTTTCCAAAGGGTTGCAATTTTTCCAAATAGTTGTAACCTTTCCGATAAGGCACAATAAACTGAACACTATCCTTTGGTTTCTATAAATAGAGAGATTTCTCCTCATATCAAAACAACGAAAATTTTGAACTTCTTCTTCTTCTTCTTCTTTACAATTAAATATTTATGTACTTTGTTCATGTTGAGTGGCTCACTGACACCATTGCTTATGTTACAGATCCTGGTACGTATTTTTACAGTCATTAATTTATGTTTATGTTATTAAGGATAAATGATAAGATGTAATAATTTTCATTTTCCTTTACATTATTAATGTTTGTTACTACGTAATCTTGTATGTATGATAATATTGTGTTTTAGTTTTAATGGCTGATAATTTTAACTATTATTTTATAAACTCCGTGATATTAAATTCCCGTGCGAGGCGCGGATAATTTTACTAGTATAAATATAATATAATAATATGATTATGTAAAGAATGTCAGTGCATTTTCTTGACCCCCTTCCCTTTCTTGATCTACTTTCTTTGTCTTGATAATTCTATAAAAGAATAATAAACAAGTCTACTTGGATTATCAAAAGCTAGATTAGCTAAATAATCAACCAAAGAATTACCTTCTCTATACACAAATTGAATCTGAACTTGACAATCTTGAGAAAATCCCCATATGTCATCAATTTTGCTATTTTAAATTATAGCAAATTATGATATGCTTTTTTGAAGCGTTAATGCAAAAAAATATTATTTTGAAGATCAAATTTGTTTGTGTATATATCTTGGTAATTAGGCGATAATGAAAATTTGTTACAAAAATTATTTTATCTTTATCAGCTTTTTCTCCTCGACAGCAAGATTAAATTTTTGTATGAATATATCGGTAAATACTCGTGAATGGAACCCAGGATAAAGATTTCCGCCATAAAAAGAAGTAACTAGATCTTCATAGGGAATGAATAAATGCTTCAATTGAATATGTAAAAGAAGTTTTCTATAAAGACATTAAACATGCTTTATTTAAAGAATTAAAAAAATATTAGTAATAAAAAAGGAATAATGTGAGCATCCTGTGGGCTCATTTTTGACACCCTTAAATGTGATATGCCATTCCATTTTTAGTTTAACCTAAAAATTAAGACCTGTAAGCCTCTTTTATTAAAATCAAAGGAATATATACAACTCTATACAAAACCAAAGAAAAATAAACAAAAGGCCGAAAGAATAAGACAATACTAAAGTAGGAACCAAAGAGGGAAATGGAAAGTCGACTTCTCTCCACATTGATTCCTCCGCCATGGATGAGTTCCGAGCACCAGCAGCCGGAGAATCGACTCCTCAATATTGCATTTCTTCGGTTGCTGTTGACACCCAATTTTGGCTCTCCACATTTAATAATAATAATAATAATAATATATGTGTTATGAAATTTCTTGTAGGAATACGACGATATTTTTTTATTATTTATTTTATTTGATAAATGTTATTTTTTATAAAAATTAAATATTATATATATATTACTACTTACCTTGTCATTTCTTAAATAAATGTCGCTCTTAAGAATTGAATCTATTTTTGTTCAAATATAATTTCTTCTGTCTCAATAGATATTTTTCGTACATTGTTCAAAATTAGAAAGCTTAATTAATTAACGAGTTACTAATTTATCTTAATTTAATTTTAAGAGTGACTAATTTTATCAAATAAGCTAGTCTTGTAAAAATAATTATATTTTTTATTTAATAAATTATGACTATTTAATAAAGAAGTAGTTATAATTTAAATGATTTTAATTTGAGCAATTTTGGCAATCCAAGTCTTCTTAAACCGGCCAATCCGTGTATGCCACGTAGGCGAGCACATGGATTGTGCTTCTTTAGCTTAAATCTTGACCTACGATTAAATCTAATGGTCTTAATTAATTAAGCTTAACTTTTTCTTTTAACTTCTGATTTATTTTAACCGTCCGATCAAATGATCGAACGGCCAAAAACAAACAAGACTTTTCTTCTCTTTCTTTTCCAAGACCATCGCTTCAACCTTTCAACATTTTCAGAAAAAAACGGTACAATTCTTTTTCCTTTCCCAGAAAATCTCTATTCCCAGACGCTCCTTCAACTTTCTCCTTCCCCATGGCCTTCACTGTTTCGTCCCATCAAAGAACGGCCATGAACCGCCGGAAAACAACAATTTCCGTCGGTCCCTTGTTTTATGTCTCGTCCATCACCCTTTTTCTGATGAAAGCAGACCCCTACGCTCCCTACACCTCTGTTCTGGCCGGGTTTTTGTTCAAAATATTTTCAAAATTCGTGGTTTAAATTAGTCCAACAGATCAAAATCTGAAAAGGATGATTGATTTTGATATCAAGTTGCAACTCTCTGTTTTCCAGCATTATTTTAGTTTTCAGATCCGTATTTTTGAATCCGATTTTCGCCTATAAAAGGGTAGGCGTCTTCCCATTCGAGGGGAGGGGGGAACATCAAGGAAAAATGATTAAAGAACTGCAAACACTTCAGAGCTTTTAGAGTTTAAAAATTGCCTCTCTTTCTGCTCTCTATTTTCATATTTTGGGTTTCGAGTCGAAGAGGAAGTTTCGAAATTGGAATCTCTTGACGTTGAAGTCTTAGTTTGCTGCTCAACATAAGGTAAAATCTTTTTTTTTAATCCTCAATTCTTTTTAGTTGATATGTTTGTTCATTAATGGAAATAAGTTTAGTCTTAATTATATGAGCCTTTGTTCTTCTAGTATAACTTAAACCTCTTGACGTTTTGATATCATATTGTTTGTCTTCATTTAAAATTGAACGTGTGTTAAACCTAAAGTTTCAAAGTAAGACTTGCTGTAATTTCGAAGTGTATTTTTAGGATTGTTCTAAGCTTAGAAGTGAGTCTTGCTGATTTGTATCTATTTATTCATACATACCTATATTGTAGTTGAATATGTTGAAAGATTTAATAGATTCAGGGCTGCTCATTTTGTTTCCTCTTCAGAGTCATTTTTATCTACAGGATGCTATAACTTTGCTGCTTGTGTTAAGCCATAGAAATCCGCATCTTCTTGTGTGGTTAATATAAATTCGAGTTAAATTGGCTTAAAAACCATAACGCTGCCTAGGTTATTGATTCTGAGTTCTACATATGAATTTTGCGAAATGTTTAGCTATCTTGATTTTGTGTTGCTCTCTGCCTATGTTGGTTGTTTGGAATTTTTGAAGCCTAAGGTGCATTATTTGCCTCCTGAGAAATCTGCATACATAGCTTTAAATTAAGCTAACTTTGGATTAGTTATTCACTAAAATGATCAGATTCAAGAGCCTTACACTTTTTTTTCCCTTTCTTATTTGATGTTATTTTGCGTTATGGTAGTGGTGTAACTCGTTCTATTACCATGAGAACTCTTATTTCACAAGTATGAATTGCACTTTGGTTAATTATTTTTTTTCATAAAGATCTTGTGAACCAGGTTCTGCTGCTTTCATAATAAGCAGAACAGTGGCACTACATCTTTTGACAAAAATATTTTAGCTGCTGTCTATTAGGAAGTGTTTATTGGTTAATTCTAATCTTTTATGCTTAAGGTTGATCAATGTATATTCTGTACATACACTCAAGCAGCCCCTGATCGCATATTAGTTCGAATAAGTTACCTGAAGTACGAAATCTATTTTTTAAGCATGATCAGCAACCAATTGTGGAATCATTGTAAAACTCGCACATCTCGATATAGCTATCCAACTGTTTTTGTATGCTCGCTTGAAGGGTATTTTAAAGTCGATCAGCAACCCTCTAGATTGATTAAAGTTTGGTATACTAATTGCTTAAATGTCATCAAGAAATTGCCAGGATAGTGTCATGTTGATGTTGCTGTTTCTGAGTATATCTTTCTAGTATGCCTATGACTACATGATTCTTATTTTTTATGTCTTCTGATAAATCTAAAGTCCACTTGCTAATTCTACTTCTTCTTTGTTTGTCACATGTACACTCGGGAGTGCGTTTGGAGTTAGTATATAACTCCATCTCTGTCCAAATCAGAGAAGCGACTGATAGCCGCATAAGCTCGTGTCTAGCAGCCTTTATCGCGTCAAATAGTGTCCATCGCTTCCTCTTTGCTCCAAAGCTTCATATTTTCTTACATATACATACACTCAAAGTGTTGTCTTTCGACTAACATCTTACACATAAGTATTTCACACTCTTTTATAAGCTTGCTTTTATTTTTGTTTGAGTTTGTACGAATGAACTAAAAACGGTAGTAAGACGTAGTTGCCCACCTCGCTTCCCTCTAGATATTGGGTTTATTATAGTTATTTAGTTTAGAACGATATTTTTTTTTTCAACTAAGTTTTATTTGTCACTTGACACATTTTGGTGGTTATGAAAACATACCTTTTTTTTTTAGAAGTTTAACTTGGAAATAATATTTTCGAATGTCATGAATCTATTTTCAGATTTTTCTCTTTTTAAACAAGTGTTTAAAGTGCCACTTTTGGTAGCCTAAAAGGGTAGACTTTGGTGGTTTAAAGTGCAGATTTTTAAAGTTAAAAGAGGTTAAGATTTTGAGGTTAAAGATTTCACTCTTTTGAGGGCTTAAAGGTGTGGTATATTATGTCTCAAAATGCAGCGTTTTGAGCCCCAACGATACAGAATTTTGAACTTAAAGGGTGTAAAATTGAGTGTAAAAATGCAGATTTTTTGAAGTATAAAAAATGTGGTTTTCTCTCAACTTAAAATGCTACTTTTCAAAGACCTAGAGTGCAGAATCTTAGTACAAAAGTAAAAAACAGTGCATGTTTGAAATATACACATATATAAAACGCTATACTTTGAGATTTGAAAGGTGCATTAGTTTGGGGGTCCAAAAGTGTTCTGAATGTACTTTTGAAAGGAAGAAGTGCATTATTTCAAGAGGGCAAAACAAATATTATAGTTTTGTTAGAATTATTGTTATACGGCTTAAGTTATTTGTTCCGAGAAGGGCCAAATATTTAACAACTACTTATCAACATTCACTTAGGTCTAGTCATCGCTCAGGACCTCCAAATAAATTTGAAACTAGTTTAAAGGGTAAAATAATTACCTATAAAAATTACTTATGGCTAAGAAAATACCTTTAGACATACATATCTTTTAAGAAAACAAGTAGGGAAGTAGGCCTACATATTTTTTTTTTAACAAAAAATAAATGTAACTATAGAATTAGTCTCATAATTATGCCTACTTTGTATCCTTTTGACATCACCCCTTTATGAAGAAATTATATTTACTATTATTACTATCTCTATTTTTTAAATCACATATTGATAAAATATTTTTATCTCTTAACATGCTATTTTCAAGATTTTAGATGTGCCAACGGGTTCAAAATACAAGGTACATACATATATATGTCATACACATAAAGGTATGAACTTTATATTTTCTCTACATAACATATTATTTTTATCTACTATCCCTCTTACGAATGTTATTTATTTATTTTTATAAGTTATAAATCCCTACACTTAAATACACATATTATTTTACTACATCTAATCTATCGTCAATTTGTACCTACATGTAAATAAATAATAAATATTCACATGTTTTAAACAACCTATGTGTACATACCATACGTAAGATCACAAACTTTATATAATATTTTAACATCTAGTATCATTTTTTTTATTTTTTTATTTTTTTAGAAAACTCCATTCTATATATTTTCATTCAAATAACACATCACAGATTACTACGTACTTACACCCAACTGCTATCTTATTTTTATTTCACGTCTTAATAAGACGATCGATTCTTGCAAATTCAACATCTATGTATTTTTAGGATGAGTTTATTATGATACAACTATATTTTTTTTTACATATGAATTTATTATACATTTAAGTTCATTTATTTATTTATTTTTTATGATAAGAATACTACTATTAAATCTATTTTATAAAGACATATATATGTCGTACCTTGTATTTCACTCTTTTTTTTAAAACTAACTAATTAACCTATCATTAATTTTTAAAGCAAATAAATAAACAAGTTTTTCTAATCATATTTTCCTAAATTGAGTTTAAGGGCTATCTTCAGATAGGCTCTGAGGGGTGCTTAACACCTTCCCCTCGAGTAACCAAAACCCTTACTCAGAATCTCACTGGTTTCGCAGATTAAAACAGAGTTTACATCTACATATTTAAAAATGGTTTTCCTAATATTTTCCTTAAAATTTAGGTGGCGACTCTAAAACAAACAAAACAAATTTTCCAAAAATCAGAGTGTCAGCCATATCATGTTGTGAACTATTTCGGTCGATTCGAAATAGGGTGCGACAGTTGCTACCAGCTCTTTCCCAAAGAAACTCTAACCTTCAACTGGAGAGCTTCAAGTTCAGTCTTTGCAAACTAAGGAAGACAAGCTGATGAGGTAAACTTCCTTCCTTGAACTTTAATATCTCGAATACATAGCTCTATTGAAGTAGAGAAATATGATTATCTTCATCAACTTATATAAATCCACTTCTTAAGCTCGATTGAAGTAGGATTAGTTGATTCTTGAATAAACTTGAATAACTCGAAAGAATTTCAAAGACTTCACCAGATACAGATAGCTATGTAGAAGTAGGAAAATCTATTTCTCTGCATAGACTTGTATATATCCTCTCGTATTAAAAGCTCTATTAAAGAAGTACAAATCAATTCTTTGAATAAACTTGCATAACTAGAAAGAATTTCAAAGACTTCACAGATTATTGCAAGTTAACCCCTAAACTAGTATTCAAACCACAGTAAATCTTTTCCCTATTGTTAATCTTTGATACGACGAGCCTTAAAGAGGCTAATACCACACATCAAAAGAAACCCCGAGGTTCTAGATTCAATGTCAAATTCCTACTAGCTTACTCCTGAAATTTAGCTAGCAACTAGTAAATAATTAAAAGAAAATTTTGGTTTGTGGTGGCGCCATGTAGGCAGGCCTAGGGTTCTCTTTTATATATATATATAAATATATATATATATAGTAAATATTATGCAAACCACATAGTGTAATACACAAATTATCTCATTTCCCTACTCTTTCACAAATTACAAAAATCCCTTCTTTTTATTCCTTTTCAGATACATCATTAAGCCGTCTGATACATAATATTTGATACATGTATTATTTGTTTGTTGCGTAAAGTAAGGGATAAGAAACTGAAAATTTAATTAAGTCCCCCCAAATACGCCAACATTAGTAAATCCCCCAAATTATGCTTAATTTATTGGTTTCAAACAATCACTATCAATCAGTATCAAATGCTAACAGAATTATTAAATTGAAATTTTAAATTATTTCTCCCTGTTCCTCCAAAAAAAACTGCAGAAACGTGCTTCAAAATTTTGTTTCAAGGAGATTTTGTGAAGATTCGTAATGAATATTTTGATCTTGCAGCTGAATTGAATATTGATGAATTGAAAAAAAATATTGAGATTTGATACATTGTAGAAGGTAATTAATCTCTGATGATAATTACGAATGATATGAGAGTGAAGTTGTACGTAGAAATCAAGAAGTAGGAGGTTGGATTCAGTATGCATCCACTATGCATTGATACGTCTGATAAAAGTGATGAAGAGATACAAAGCTTTGATGCAAGCAATGGTGCAATTGTGTGTGTTGAAGGTGTACAAAGGGACGCAAATGCTCTAAGCATTGTTGAATCGAAAATTGGTAATTCCTATTACATACCAGAGATGGAGATAGCAAATTATTTATTAGATACAAATATCTCAGAGATGAAGAAGAAACAATTGTATAAGGATAAATCAACTTTTGTGGCTGTAATGGCAAAATACAAAATAAAGCATAGTTTCAATTTTAGAGTTAAACGGTCTGATAAGAAAAGGTATTTGAACAAATAATCTCATGATACACAGATCTGATATATTTCTTTCATTTTTATAATTTGTTGGTACAAAAATGTTGTTCATGATACATTGTTGTTTACACACTTTATAGACAATCTTGTTGCATCATGTAGGATTAGTGCTGAATTGTAATTGCTGGTTTTATATATTTGTGTATCAATGCGGAATAATTACAAAGTATCATGTATCATTGGAGAGGTATGGATAATTGTGATACATCTGTGTGTTTTTGTATCATTTTATTGATTTGTAAGTGAAAGTTGTAAAATCCTGTGGACACTGCCTACTGCTCTGATTACTATAAACCTGATGCATTAGCAAACACATATGCAGTTTCAATGGAATCAATGTTGGACAAAAGTGATTGAACAGTTTCAGAAAGTGTTTTGGAAGAAGTTTTCTTGCCACCAAGATACAAAAGACTGTCTGGTAGACCAAGGAAAAAAAGGAAGAAAAATTCAGATGAAAAGCTAACCGCAAACACGAATTGTTGTGAACGTTGTGGACAAGAAGATCACAATAGAAGAACATGTACTTTCTTCCCGAAAGATTTGTGATGATTATTTTTTTCGGAGTACTTTGATTTTTCATGTATAATAATTCTCAAAGTGTAGCATTTCTTTCCACGGTTACAAAATATACATTACAAGGTTCTTTTATGAGAAAATGGTCTAAAACCCCCCCCAACCTATACCCGAAATCCCAACTACACACTCCAACTTTACGAGTGTCCTATTACCCACCTGAACTTTATACTTCTCTATTTTCTACACACCTAAGTGGTGACCTTAACACATAAACCAAATAATTAGGCTTGCGTGATTCCCACGCGCTGGGTCCCCCGCCCTTCAACTCCCATTTCTTGTTTTTCCCCCATTCCCTCCTAAAACGTAAAAGAGCAAAAAAAAATCCTTCTTTCTCATTTTCATTCCTTCTCCATTAGCAATGCATTTCTGGTGATCATCAAACAAATTTGCTATCATCGAACGATTTTGCTGTGTATTGTCAACTTCATTTCGTAGTTTGTCAACTGGTTTAGTAAAAGGTTAGTTCTTTATCCCTTATTTCGAGTTTGTGATTTATCCCTTAGGATTTCTGTTGATTCGTGAAATTAAGAGCAACATTGTGTGAAATCTTATGTGTGCCTTGCGATTATAGTGTTAGGTGTTCATTTACACCATATTATACCACATTTTTCATGAAATTAGTTTTTTCCCTTTCTCGTGTAAGTCACATAATTTTGTATTATGTTCGTCTTAGTATTATGTTCATGGAGTGTTGTATTTATGTTCTTCTTAGTATTATGTTCATAGAGAAGCTGCTAGTCTGCT
>JAJOOO010016749.1:0-16346 GCA_029582685.1 Solanum piurae | reverse complement strand
ACTTTTAAAAGTTTTAAATACAAAAGTTTGAAAGTTTGTATTTAAAACTTTAAAATTATAAATTTTTAACTTTAAAATTATAAAAGTTTTAATTTTTAATTTTTTTTTTTTTAAAAAAAATAATTCCGTTGGGACCGGTTTCCGGTCCAGTCCGGTCCGGTCCGTTACCGGTCTGGGACGGGTATAGTATATATTTTCCGGAATTACCGGTTCCGGTACGATACCGGTTCGTGGTGACCGGTTCCGTTCCGGTTCCGGACCGGTCGTCCCGGTTCCGGTACCGTTGCCAGCCATAGTTGGAAGTCATAAACATTCATGTGACCCTCGTGCAAGAGGATCTCAAGAGTCACAAAATGAGTTTTTTTCAGGTTCATGACTGTCAAAAGCCTTTTTGCACCAATCGAATCCATGCCTCCAGGATATGATCTAATTACCCTGACATAGTTAATCATATCCTCATCCCATTCAAACTTATTAATTAACTGTGTAAGCTTCTGCCACCAACTGTTGTTGCTTCCTCGCTCATTTTGCCATATCTTAGTTTGAAGTTGGAATAGAAGTTGAGGTCCATGATTCTATCTGTGGAATCATAGTACTCAGGATATCTCACATGCCTCTCCCGCATGAGGCTAAGGATTTCATAAATATACTTCAATAAAAAATAATATTAAAGGGTAAAGAAGAGTAATCATTGAAAAGATAAAACAAACGAACATTATAAATTGAAGGTACTAGTAGAGAAAAATTACCCAGTCTTCCCACCAAATTTTCATGCTTGTCATGGTCTTGAAATCTTCTCCACTAAAAAAATGCATGTCGTATTGTGCACGCAGATCCTTTGCTCTCGTCAGTTCCACCAGTTTGTTCTTTTGAGCTATAGGCGCACGCTTATAAACATTCACATGCTTGTTTTTAAATTCATTCACAGTCTGACTCAATGTTTGAAGATACATGATATAATCTTCATCATGTTTCCTGCACTTTTCACATAGAAAGTCAAAGCATCGACTACAAGAGGTAGCACCAGCAACAACACCACCACCATCATCAGCACCAATATTAGCACCAATCCTTATAGCAGCATCAACCAATCATCCTCATTAAAAACAACTAATTGTTGATCATCAAGTCTTGCTCTTTTGATGGTTGTTGCTCCAAGCAATACCCTTTTAACATTATCCACTACAGGATCAAATAAGGTTTCAACCAACCCTAGAGTAATCAGAGATGACATTAATTGCAATTTCTTCTCTGTTGGGACAAGCCATGGATGCACAACCTAAAATTATAAAAATGAGTCATCCGTAGAAATATTTGGGTTATATATTGTAACAGATGTGTCATATGTTGCTACATATGGGTGATATATTGACACATATGGGCATATGTAGCAACATTTGTGTCACATGTTACAACAGATGGATCATCTATAGCAACATATGAATAGATTGATCACTTGTAGCAACATATGAGTCATTTATAGCAATATTTGGGTCACATGTTGCTACAGATTAGTGATATGCTGCAACATATATTAGTGTAATATAATAATAAATTACTGCATCATGAGGAGGGTTATAAAGATCTGAAGGATTTTTGACAGTTTTTATTTTTGCTCTCAACCATCTCAATATCCTTGGAGATGAGATCTCTCCTTCTGCAGTTACTTCATGGGTCAAATGAGGAATGACTTCAAATGCCCAAGCCTATAATAAAGGAAAACATATCAAAAATCAAATGTTGAATTATTTAAGATAATATAAAAAAATTAAGAACATTTATGTTTACCATGAAAGCCCATGGAAAGCCAAATAAGTTATTGGTCTTTGGTCCTAAAGGTTTCAACAAGTATTTGACAGTTAATTCAAAGCTCTTATGACCTCAAGGATAGTTGTTGAAAGTCTCAATATCCTGGGATAAATTCACCCATTTAAGGGATATGTTGTTGTTGACATCTTTGGCCAAAAGTACATTATGTACAAACCAAAGTAAGCACAGTGACTCATTGTGCTTCTTTGATGTATCCTCGTCATTCAACAAATATGTTAAATTGGAATTTTTGAAGCTTGTGCCAACAAGGGACACCAAGTTGGTGTCCCGTTCCTCAGTTGACTGTCTTGTTTCTTCTTTTTCTCCTTTGTTTCATCTCCGTGGTTCTTTTTTGACTATGAATTCAGGGACTGGCTCAGAAGGAGGATGACATTTTAACCCTGAAACTATGGCAAACTCTCTTCTGCCAAAGAAGAGTGGCATGCCACAATAATTAATCAAAACCTCATCCTTCTTTTCAGGATTCTGGAAAATAAACCTTATTTTCAGAAGTTCATAGACCATGGTCATTTGAAAACGTGCATTATTTTTCTCTGGCAAATCAGGAAAATGACCAAAACAGTTAGTCCTAAAAAAATCTTCCAAACCATTCTGCTTGAGGGTGATCCTGAAGGTGTCGAAAGATTTTCCCATGGATGACCTCATAATGCTATCACCAATAGCATTAGGCTGCAAATGCACAGAAAAAGTGTATGCATTGATAGTTTTGATCTCATCATCCTCAACTTCATTTTTTTCTTGTTCTTCTTCCTCAACCTCTTTTTGTTTTCCTTTGTCTTCATCAACTTCATTTATTTTTTTTTCTTCCTCCTCAACTACTTCTTTATTTTTTCCTTCTTCTTCCTCAACTTCTTTTTGTTTTCCTTTATCTTCCTCAACTTCTTTTTTATTTCCCTCTTCTTCCTCAACTTCTTCTGCTCTTTCTCCATCATTATCAACTTCATTTTTTTCTTTTTCTCTTTCTTCATATTCTTTTTGAGAAAATTCTGGTTCTACTTGAGAAGAAGAAACTGCTTCAGATGCAAGTTCTTCTAAAAGAGTGGTAGTCGAATTTTCATTCTTTTTCCTACAAGTTTTAGTCCTAGGATTCTTCTTGATCTTTGTGTCAGTTGTTTCATTTGCTAATACAATTTTTCTTTTGGCAGGAGGCATTATATTTGTATCTGCAACCACAAAAATCAAATATATTTTAACAAAAATAACAACAACCAAACACAACAACACAACACAACAAGACAGCACACAACACAAACAACAAATACGATTCAATACCACACATGAACCAACCAACAAACCATAAAATCGTCCATAAACCTTAACCAACGAACTACAAATTAAGCTTTTTGAAATCAGATAATATTTCAAAACCATCATTCGAACAAATAAGTGATAAAACCACTAAAAACGTCCTGATTTAATACCAGTAAGTATTTCAAAATCCTAATTAAATTTTACCTAAGAAGATATCAACGATAAACTAGAAATGACGAGGGCAACGACGCCTTGTTGTAGAAGAGGATCGCAACAGTTTACCACTGATGTTGTAAAAAATATTGCAGTAATTTGATCTGTGAAGGAATAATGGAACGAGAGAAAGGAAAGAACAGAAAACAAAACGAAAATTAGTAAAAATAAATTAAATTTGGAATATGAAATGAAACAACCTTTTATAGAGGAGAGGAGAGAGGGAAAAATGAAGGGAAGATTGTTTTAAACCTTTTTTTTTTTTTTTGAATTTTGACAATTCAAAGTATGACATATGTTGCCACATATATCCTTTCTGTTGGGACACATGCAGATAATTCTGTGGTGTTTTTTACAACAAAGGTTAATATGTTGCCACATACATATCTCATTTATGTCACATATGTTACCACATATCTTCTTTTTGTAACATATGTTGCCACATGTATCCTTTCTGTTGGGGCACATGCAGATAATTCTGTGGTGTTTTTTACAACAGAGGTTATATATATTGCCACAGACACCACATCTCTTCCTTTCCATCATAATTGACATTTGTATACAAAATAATCATAATAATAATAATCATTAATATTAATATTATCAGCAAAAATGAACACTTCACCAATTGTTTTATACAACTTATCAACAAAAAAAAATTCACAATGGTAACATAACCATCAATCTAATCAATAGTGGTAACCACAACATTTTCTGTAACACCCCAGATTCGAGAAAGGAAAAAAATTCCAGATTTTCAGAAGTTGCAGGTGCCACCGACGGAAGCCAACTACGGAGCATCAGTCGAGTGACGGCCCGTCAGTCACCACTGTCGATGGGCCAGTCAACTTTCAGTCTTCAATCGCAAATGACAGTCGACCAGTACGGACTGTCAGTCGACTGACGGCCCGTCAGTCAGCACCGTCGATGGACCAACCAACTTTAAATCCTCAATCGTGAACGGCGGTCGACAAGTACGGACCATCAGTCGACTCACGGTCCGTCAGTGACTCCGATAGCTTTTAAGTCGGGGGTATTTTTGGCCTTTTCCTTGTTCGTTTGGCCTCTAAAATATGTCATTTAGACGCTAAATTAAAAGGTTTTAGTCAGTTTAAGACTAGAAACATAACTACAACTTACCTTAGTCAAAATCATTAATCAAAACTTAGAAAATTAGAAGTGTAAGAAGAGAAAGAGGCGACCAACCCTAGTTCAAGAACGCAGCAAGTTTCCTCCGGTTCCAGCCCTGAAATCGAAGGATTTCTCCATGGAATTCGTCACCAGGTATGTAGGATTCACTAGTGGGTTCCTTTCACCCATTAGGTCCCTAGTTTTCAGTCAGATTTTTTATTCCATGATTATGGACAGACCTAGGGTTTCTATAATTTCAACAGATTATCATGAATTAGTTATTTAAATCAGATTATCATGTTATTGCTCAGTTTATTACATGAATTTCAGAACCCTAGTTATGTCTTTCTTTAGTTCTTGACTTACACATACTAGGTCAAATATTTTAGTATTCAGTTATACATACCTCAATTTATGAATGCATCATTATCAGATTAATTGTTGCATTCTCAGTTTTTCATGTTCAGTTTTGAGCTATCCAATATTACAGAAATTCAGTCATAATGTTTTAATCACTTAATCTATTGGGAGTAGCATAATACCGAGTTGGACTAGGGTTCAACGTACTCATATAGTCCCAAAACTACGAGCCACGTATGTGTAAGTCCCCTTCGTGGGCATCATTTAGTGATCACGCCAGCATGCCTCTATACCTTTGGCCGGGTATATTAGGTCCTCTCGATGGGGCGTATACATCGGACTCCACATTTAGCTCATGTAGTTTTATTATCGATTATTAGTAGCTCCCACAGTTCAGTCAGACTCTATTGCATTGACCACATTTACAGTTCATTTAGCATGTTATAAATTTGTTCATTACATTAGTTAGCTCAGTATTCAGTATTTTTAGTGTATTTATATTCAACTCATCTTATATCATTCCTCAGTATGCTTTGTTCAGTTATATGTTATTTCAGCTTTACTCTATCCTTCATGTTCAGTACATTCCAAGTACTGACGCATACTCTGCGCTACATCTTCTCGTGATGTAGGTTCAGGTTCTCAGCATCCAGATCGCGCATAGATCGGTTCCTGATCTTCAGTTCAGTGGCATTAGTGGTGAGTCCTTATTCTTCGAGGACTAGTGACATGTTATTTTTATTGCTTTCACTCTTTTAGTTTCAGATTTACTAGACTTAGTTGGGTCATGTCCCAACACTTCTAGTCAGTAGAGGCTATTTTCAGACATAGTTAGAATTAGTTTAGTAATTGAGTTTGATGTCTCTTTTTATTAAACTCTCAGATTTCATATATTTAGTTTAAGTATATGGGTATTCCCCACTATTTCAGATTTACTTATTATTAGCTTCCGCATCAGTTTTATTTCTCAGTTTGTTTTTAGTATGCTCATGATATGCCAGGAGAGTTAGCTTGAGGTTACTTGTGATCCTAAGTCCCGTGTCCGCGTCCTTGGGGTTGCCTCGGGGGGTGAAAAACTTGGTATCAGAGCATTAGGTTTAAGTGTCCTAGGATGTCTAGAAAAGCCACACTAAGTAGAGTCATTTTTATGGGTGTGAAGTGCACCACATCTAATGAGAGGGAGGCTATAAAGTATTTTAGGAAAAATCTTCACTTTCTTGTTAAACCTATCGTGCGTAAGGTATGATCTAACTCATTGTTATGCGCTTAAGATCATGCCTCATCATAGAGCTTATGCATGGAATGCTAATACACGCAATGCTAACGCAGTTCCTCTAGTCCCAGACCATGAGGTTTCGAACGCAGAGTTTCAGAATGCTATTTAGTTTTTGACTCAGAGTATGACCTACCAGAACAATCAGCAGGTTCCAGTTTCTACTAATAAAACTGGTGGATCAGTGGCAGCTAGAGTTCGAGATATTTTTTTAGGATGAATTTGCCTGAGTTTTTAGGGTCGCAAGATGGTGAAGACCCACATAATTTCATTGATGAGGTTAAGAAAATCTTTAAAGTGATGCAAGTGACTGGTAGTGATAGGGTGGAATTGGCATCCTACTAGCTTAAGGATGTGGCTCACATATGGTTCACTCAGTGGAACGACAACAGGGGCTACTTTGTCTTTTGTAACTCCTTATATAGCAGCCAACTTCAATGTTAGTCCAGAAACTCTCTTAGAACCCTTTTCAGTCTCTACTCCAGTCGGTGACCCAGTTATAGCTAGACGGGTATATAGAAATTGCCCTGTCACAGTCTCTCAGAAAGTCACCTCAGCAGATCTTGTGGAGTTAGAAATGGTATACTTCGATGTCATTCTAGGCATGGATTGGTTACATTCATGTTATGCCTCAGTCGATTGCAGAACTAGGATTGTTCATTTTCAGTTTCCAGACGAACCAATCCTAGAATGGAAGGGTAGTAGCTAGCGCCTATATGTCGATTCATTTCTTACCTTAAGGCCAAAAAGATGATTTCTAAGGGTTATCTCTATCATCTAGTTCGGGTTAAGGATTCCAACTCCAAAACTCCAACTCTTGAGTCAGTTCCTGTAGTCAGTGAGTTTCCAGAAGTGTTTCCAGAAGATCTTCCCAGAGTTCCTCCCGAAAGGGAAATCAACTTTGGAATAAATCTCCTTCCAAATACCCAGCCTATTTCTATTCCTCCTTATAGAATGACTCCAGCAGAACTTAAGGAATTGAAAGAGCAGTTGAAAGACCTTTTAGATAAGGGCTTCATCAGACCTAGTATTTCACCATGGGTGCACCAGTATTGTTCGTGAAGAAGAAAGATGGTTCTCTCAGAATGTGCATTGACTATAGGTAGTTGAACAAGGTCATAATCAAGAATAAGTATCCCATCCCCAGGATTGATGACTTGTTTGACCAACTTCAGGGTGCTAGTCATTTCTCAAAGATACACCTCAGATCCGGCTATCATCAACTCAGAGTCAGAGATAGTGACATTCTAAAAACAGCATTCAGGACTCGGTATGGTCATTATGAATTTATAGTAATGTCATTTGGAATAACCAATGCTCTTGCAACTTTCATGGATTTAATGAATAGAGTGTTCAAGCAGTACTTGGACTTGTTCGTTATCATCTTTATTAATGATATCCTCATTTACTCTAGGAATGAGGAATAATATGTGAGTCATTTGAGGGTTGTCCTGCAAACTCTCAAAGATCGCCAGTTATTCGCTAAATTTAGCAAGTGCGGGTTTTGGTTGCAATTAATTGCTTTCCTTGGGCATATAGTATCTAGCGAAGGAATCCAGGTGGATTCACATAAAATAGAAGCAGTGAAACAATGGCCCAGACCTACCTCCCCAATAGATATGAGAAGTTTCTTGGGTCTAGCGGGTTATTACAGAAGGTTTGTGGAAAGATTTTCGTTCATTGCCTCTCCATTGACTAAGTTAACTCAGAAAAAGGTAAAATTTCAGTGGTCAGATGATTGTGAGAAAAGCTTCACAGAACTGAAAACCAGGTTGACTACAGCTCCTGTTTTGACTCTACTAGAGGGTTCAGACGGTTATGCTATATATTGCGATATATCCAGAGTTGGCCTAGGTTTTGTGTTGATGTAGCGAGATAAGGTTATAGCTTATGCTTCTAGATAGCTTAAGGTGCATGCGAAAAATTATCCAACTCATGACCTCGAGCTTGCAGCAGTGGTGTTTGCACCCAAGATTTGGAGACACTATTTGTATGGCGTTCACGTAGATGTGTTCACAGACCGTAGGAGCCTTCAATATGTGTTCACCCAGAAAGAGTTGAATCTTCGCCAGAGGAGATGGCTTGAGTTCCTTAAGGATTATGATATGAGTGTGCATTATCATCCTGGTAAGGCAAATGTAGTAGAAGATGCTCTTAGCAGACTATATATGGGTAGTGTAGCACATGTTGAGGAAGAAAGGAAAGAGCTAGTGAAGGATGTTCACATGCTTGCTCATTCGGGAGTTTGCCTTATGAGCATATCAGATAATGGTGTCACAGTTCAGAATAAGTCATAATCTTCTTTGGTAGTAGAGGTTAAGGAAAAGCAAGACAGTGATCCAATCTTGCTTGGGTGCAGTCCACAATAAGAGAGTGGAGGTTTTATCCCAAGGGGGAGATGGTGTACTTCGCTACCAGGGTCGCTTATGTGTTCCTAATGTGGGCGAGTTGAGAAAACATATTCTTGCAGAGGCCCATAACTCCAGATATTCTATTCATCCAGGTTCCACTAAGATGTACCGCGATATGTGGGAAGTCTTTGGGTGGAATGGCATTAAGAGGGATATATCAGACTTTGTAAGTAAGTGCCCCAACTGCCAATAAGTGAAGGTAGAACATCAGAAACCAGGAGGTATGACTCAAGAGATTGACATTCCTACTTGGAAGTGGGAAGTGATCAACATGGACTTCATCACAGGATTGCCTCATACTCGCAGACAGCATGACTCCATTTGGGTGATAGTTGACAAAGTTACTAAGTCTTCTCGCTTTTTGGCAGTCAAGACTACAGATTCGGCGGAGGACTACGCCAAGCTTTATATTAATGAGATTGTGAGGTTGCATGGGGTTTATTTGTCTATCATCTCAGATAGAGATACTCAGTTTACCTCTCATTTCTAGAAGTCTTTTCAGAAGGGTCTTGGTACTCAGGTTAATCATAGCACAACATTTCATTCGCAGATGGATGTCCAGGCAGAGCGTACCATTCAGACCTTAGAAGACATGTTGAGAGCTTGTGTGATCGATTTCAAGGGAGAGTTGGGATGATCACCTTCCTCTCATTGTGTTCGCATACAATAATAGTTACCATTCCAGTATTCAGATGGCCCCTTATGAGGCATTGTCTGGGCGAAGATGTAGATCTCCAGTTGGTTGGTTTGAAGTAGGTGAAAACAGCCTTGATAGGACCAGATTTAGTCCATGATGCTATGGAGAAAGTGCAACTCATTAGAGATAGACTTAAGACTGCCAAGAGTCGCTAGAAGTCTTATGCAGATGTGAGAAGAAGGGAATTAGAGTTCCAAGTTGATGAGTGGGTTTTCCTGAAAGTTTCACCTATGAAAGGGGTGATGAGATTTGGCAAGAAAGGGAAGCTCAGTCCTAGATATATAGGCCCTTACAAGATTCTGAAAAGGATTGGTAAAGTGGTTTATGAGTTAGAGTTGCCAGCAGAACTAGCAACAGTGCATCTTGTCTTCCACATCTCACTTTTGAAAAAGTGTGTGGGTGATCCAACATACGTGGTGCCATTAGAGAGTGTGGCCGTGAAAGATAGTTTTTCTTATGAGGATGTACTAGTTGAGATTCTTGATCGTCAGGTTAGAAGGTTGAGAAACAAATAAGTCGCTTCAGTCAAGGTTTCGTGGAGGAGTCAGTCCGTAGAGGGAGCTACTTGGGAAGCAGAAGCAGCTATGAAGGCCAACTATCCTCACCTCTTTCCTTCTGATTCCATTCTAGCTTGAGGTAATAGTTCCTCTTCAGTTTTTCAGTCATTCATGCGCAGATTCAGTCTTAGTATCATGTTCCTTCAGCTTGTACTTGCATTTTCAGCGTATTTGCATGTTCTTGGAACTCAATTCAGTCAGAAACCAGTTTCTAGTGTTTAGTGGTAGGGTTTGCAGCTCTCTCCCTCCATATCAGCTAGTTTAGTCTTCATTCGAGGATGAATGTTCCCAAGGGGGAGATAATATAACACTTCAGATTCAAGAAAGGAAAAAATTTCCAGATTTTTAAAAGTTGCAGGTGCAACCGACGGAAGCCAACTACGAACCGTCAGTCGACTGACGGTCCATCAGTCAGCTCCGTTGATGGGCCAGTCAACTTTCAGTCTTCAGTCACAAACGATGGTCGATCAGTACGGACCGTCAGTTGACTGACAGCCTGTCAGTCAGCTCCGTCGATGGGCCAGTCAACTTTAAATCCGCAGTCATGAATGACGGTCAACCAGTACGGACCGTCAGTCGACTCACGGTCCGTCAATCAGATCCATCAGTGACTCCGACAACTTTTAAGTCAGGGGTCTTTTTGGTTTTTTCCTTGTTCGTTTGGCCCCTAAACTATGTCGTTTAGACCCTAAATTATGAGGTTTTAGTCAGTTTAAGCCTAGAAACATAACTACAACTTACCTTAGTCAAAATCATTAATCAAAACTTAGAAAATTAGAAGCGTAAGAAGAGAAAGAGGCGACCAACCCTAGTTCAAGAACGCATCATGTTTCCTCCAGTTCCAGCCATGAAATCGAAGGATTTCTCCGTGGAATTCATCACCAGGTATGTGGGATTCACTAGTGGGTTCCTTTCGCCCATTAGGTCCCTAGTTTTCAGTCAGATTCTTGATTCCATGATTATGAACACACCTGGGTTTTTAGAATTTCAACAATCATCATGAATTAGTTATTTAAATGTTCCAAATCAGATTGTTATTGCTCAGTTTATTACATGAATTTCAGAACCCTAGTTATGTATTTCTTTAGTTCTTGACTTACACATGCTAGGTCAGATATTTTAGTATTCAGTTATGCATGCCTCAGTTTATGAATGCATCATTATCAGATTAATTGTTGCATTCTCAGTTTTGCATGTTCAGTTTTGAGTTATCCAATATTACAGAAATTCAGTCATAATGTGTTAATCACTTAATCCATTGGGAGTATCATAATACTGAGTTGGACTAGGGTTCAGCGTACCCATATAGTCCTAGAACTACGAGCCACGTAGGTGTAAGTCCCCTCCATGGGCATCATTTAGTAATCACGCCAGCATGCCTCTATACCTTTGGCCGGGTATATTGGGTCCTCTCGGTGGGGCGTATACATCGAACTCCACATTTAGCTCATATGGTTTTATTTTCGGTTATTAGTAGCTACCACAGTTCAGTTAGACTCTATTGCATTGACCACATTTACAGTTCATTCAATATTCAGTCAGCATGTTATAAATTTGGTCATTGCATCAGTTAGCTCAGTATTCAGTATTTTCAGTGTATTTATATTAAGTTCATCTAATATCATTGCTCAGTATGCTTTGTTCAATTATATGTTATTTCAGCTTTACTCTGTCCTTCATGCTCAGTACCTTTCAAGTACTAACGCATACTCTGCGCTACATCTTTTCGTGATGTAGGTTTAGGTTCTCAGTATCCAGATCACGCATAGATCGATTCCCGATCTTCAGTTCAGTGGCATTAGTGGTGAGTCCTCATTCTTCGAGGACTAGTGACATGTTATTTTTATCGCTTTCAGTCTTTTTGTTTCAGTTTTACTAGACTTAGTTGGGTCCTCTCCCAACATTTCTAGTTAGTAGAGGCTATTTTCAGACATAGTTAGAATCAACTTAGTAATTGAGTTTGATGTCTCTTTTGTATTAAACTCTCAGATTTCATATATTCAGTTTAGTATATGGGTATTCCCCACTATTTCAGATTTACTTATTATTAGCTTCCACATCAGTTTTATTTCTCAGTTTATTTTTAGTATGCTCATGATATGCCAGCAGGTTTAGCTTGGGGTCACTTGTGATCCTAGGTCCCGTGTCTGCATCTTGGGGTAGCTTCGGGGCGTGACATTTTCATCAAAATTTGTTTTTTTAGGTCTAGGCATCTGTGGGTCTTCATTGTAACTAACATAGCCACTTCGAGCCTTTAAAATCCCATAATTCCATAGGAGTGAAGCATATCTCATGCGAATGGTTTCAGAACTAATTCCATCATATGGTACTTGTTGTCCATCACTCAAAAACTCAGTGTATGCAGCAACAAAAAGTCCACAATCTCTGCATGGTATATCATCAATTAGAAAATATAATAACATCACATTTCGATAGTGGTTAGACTAAAAAAATAATGTAATACTACTTATAGACTATTGCTTGCTTGTTGGGCAATACCAGTAACATGTATGACTTCGAATGAGTGAGATTTGTTCTTGCCCTGGTAAGATTCAAGAACTGACCAGTTGGTTCGGTCTTTTTTCTCAAAAAATACGCTGGATTCAATGTACTTTGGCAACATTGTAGAAAACTTTTGAATCTCGGCGCATAATTTTCTATTAGTCCTAGATGAGGACATCAAATCATACACCTTTATGCGTTGTTCCTTCAATACAACTACTGCCAAGACCCAATGAAACTCCCCATTACAATTTACAGGGACATAAACCTCATCTGTGAGGTGCCAAGGTAGTCCAGCAGGTATACCAAACCCTTTTATAGTGTCAATAATTTTATTCTCATATTCAGGAACAACACTGACATTGTCAATGTATGTTTTGAAAAAACAATTAGTAGTGGTATATTGATATTTAGAATGACTCTGTTGCTTCGACTTCTTTCGTAAATAGTATAAAATGACATCCACATACTACACAGATGCATCAACAAGTGTATTTCTGTATCAATTTATTTGTATGTATTCATGTCTTAATCAAAAGATAAAAGTGGGCATGGATTTACCTCATCAGTCCAGCACTTATTGGGTTGAGACATTACGTAGAACCAGTCTTTGTTCTTTGGAAATGCAACTACAAAATTAAGTTGTTTGAACTTAAGATTCGAGCAATTGGCTAAGTAGTGATCGTCCTTGTCTCTTCTGCAACTGTGTAAACATTATAAATAATTATTTAGTGGACAACAAGAAGAAATACTAATAATAGTTGAACGACTTTACTTTTTTGCATAATGCTTGTAAAGACCCTTGTTTATCCATTGCGAAAAGGATGACATTAGTTCAGTTGGACCCTCGCCGTCAATGTTAAAACCTTCAAATGGATATTGTTGCATCACATCACAATTGACGACTTTCTTCTCTTTCTCTTTCTGCTTCTCCTTCTCTATCTTCTCCTTCTGCTTCTGCTTCTCCTTCTCTATCTTCTCCTTCTCCTTCTCTATCTTGTCCTTCTTCTTCTCCTTCTCCTTCTTCTTCTTCTTCTTCTCATTCTCCTTCTCCTTCTCCTTCTCTTCCTCTTTCTCCTTGCCTTTTGGAGTTGAATGTGATACTGGAGCAGTACTCATTAATTTTTTTTCTTTTACTAATTATAGATAGTTATTGGGAAATAGATTTTTTCAACCTCATACACTTCAAAGGCTGTGAAATCTTCTTGAATTTATGGACATCAATATTATAAGTCATTTCCCTAAAAAATATTAGTGAGTTCTTTAACACGACTAACAAACTAATCATGTTGTTGCTCACATTTTTTTGCATAGACAAAAAGAGCATTTGATGTTAGAAGAGGAAGAAACACCAACAAAAGATTGAAATGTTGCCATAGATGAAGCTTCTTGTGTCATTTGATCTACAAGGTAAATAAAAAAAGGTTGAGAGTTTACAATTGATTATAAAATAATAACGGGTAGCTATTTATACTTTTGTTGACACAGATGGACATTATGTAGCCACAGATGGACATTATCTTGCCACATATGTACCTTCTATTGCCACAAATGAATCTTCTGTTGTCACAGATGAATCTTCTGTTGCCACAGATGAATCTTTTGTTACTACAAATGACCATTTTGTTGCCCAAACACATAGGTGAGATGTTCCAACACATGACAAACTATGTTGGAATATGTACTAACATATCACTAAAATGTTGCAACATACAATACATCTTTCAACAAATGAAATATATGTTGGACAACTGAACAAAACTATATTTCTAAAATCGTATGAACAAAATGGTCAGAAAAAGAACAACAAAAAATGACTTTTCACTAAATGTCAACAATACATATACATTTCCTCAAAATTACGGTTTTTTGGGTTTGTTGATTTTTTTTCAAAAACAATAAATAATAGGTACCATTACACTATTATTCAATTTTCACATCTATAGAATGATTTATTGTTCATTAACGCAAGAAAAAAATTTAGTATTGTTCGAAAATAATAAAATCGTTCAAAAAAATGACTTACCCATTTTAAGTCAAACACAATATTCAGTTCAAAAAGAGGAGAGAGTCACGACCATATATGAGGAGGAAAATAAGATAATGGGGGAGAATATTTGTTTTGATAGTTGGATTTTTGGATTTTCTAAGGAACCAGAAGAAGAGAAGATAGAACGTTGGGAGAAGAAGAAGAGACAATTCTATTTTCTTTTACTTTTTTTTAAATGATTTGGATAGAATTATAAAAGTTGAAAAATGAAGTGTTTTTTTGTATTTTATAAAAGATTAGAAAGTTCTGAAAATGTTAATTTGATCTCAAATTTACTTAATTACATTTTTAAGTGAATTTGACCTTTCTTGATCAAAGTGTCACTAAAAATCAAACCAAGACTTAATTGACACATTTCATTTAATTTTCTGAAGTTTGTAATGGACATAAACCAAATTTTAAGGAGAAAAAAAGGAAGGCAAGAAGAGGAACGATTTCGTCTTCTTCACCACTATATGTGCTTTAACTCCCATTTTCAAGTTTTCTGCAAAGCCATAAACCTCTCAAAATTCCCTTTTCAAGTATCTCACCATTTTCCCATTTGCAAAATTCTCTACAAATTCATCTCTCCAACTGCATAAACCCTAATTTAACTCCCTATTTCACTGTGTTTGTACGCAAACATAGAAAAAATCAAGCACATATACATACGGAAATGATCCACGGTTATGGTCATGATGCATCATCATCAGCATCATCACTCCACTACTCCCTCAACTCACCCAATCAATCCTCCTCCACCTTTTTCAGTTTCCGCTCTTAGATCCCCCAACACATCTACTTCAAATACCCAGTAATTTTCTTCAATTGGGTCGCCTTCAGCGGAACATGGGTTGTCGTTGGCCCGGGTTAAGCTCTCTGATATTGTACCTTATGATGGAGCTCCGGTTGGGCCTTATTTGTGGGCTGTGGAAGCACCTCCAGTATCGCTTATGCAGCATAATGTTGCGGTGATTGAGCTCCGTGGTGAAGGTACGACGGTGTTACGGTGTGGGTTGGAGTTGTTTAGGTACTTTTTTAAGACGGAGGGTGGTTGCTCAGAATGGTGGGGGTGGCACTGGTGCTGCTATCTTGGGCAAGAGTGGTCATGGGGTTTATATATACAGAGCTGCAAGGTAAGAGTAGAAGCAAAATGTGTTCTTTTTCCCTTATTTTTTTAGCTGTAGAATTTAACTACAATACATAATCAATTCCAAACCAAGAAAAAGAGGTGTTGCAGCAGGTTGAGAGTTGCTTAAAAGTAATCTAAAAGTTTATTTGATTACGGTGTTTATGTATGTGCATATGAATAGAGAGGAAATGAGGCTACTTAAGGTTTGAGGCCTAATTGATTGAGTGGTGATTGATCTGTGAATGAATGCAATTGATTGTTGGTCATCATTACTCCTCACTCCTCAGTATGTTACATCGATGCATAATGTTTGTTTGTGCTCTAGACTGTAAGAAACTTGATCATGCTAGTGTTTTGTTCTGAGAAGGTCCATTCTGACACTTTTTGTGATAAAGCTGGGAAAGCCTTATTCTTATAGAGATGTAGGAACAGAAAAAGAGAGCTTTATACAATAAGAGCCAGAATATGCAAATGATTAATGGAGTGAGGGAACTTATTTCCATGTCTGGCATTGCTTTCGACAGGGTTGGTCTACAGAGGTCAGAAAGAGGGATTTGTTTGATGCAAATGGCTTAGGAATGGTAAAAAATTGTAAGTCTATATGCTAAAAAGTTAGTTTTTTCCTTGGTGTACAACAACTGAACTTGCATTGTGCATGTTAATAAGTATGTTGCTCAAACTCTTTAAAAATGTCAACGGCTGCGTCTTGGATTCTCCAAAAGTAGTGTATTTTTAGAGAATCCGACACAGGTGCGGCATCGAAAGTGATGGGGGTCTTTCTTTTCTGTTTTTGCATAGATGGCTTCTTCTGTATGCAATACCAAGCACCATCTTAATGCTTAGTTTTTTTTATCAATAAATTACTTAACAGTTCAAAAAAAACCTCTATTTGAATTTGAATACATACTTGTAAAGCCTGTCTAGTTTCCTTTTAGTAGTCTCGAACACCTCAAATTGAAG
>JAJOOO010016747.1:0-10383 GCA_029582685.1 Solanum piurae | reverse complement strand
CATTAAAATCTATAAACTAACTAAAAATATATTAACAAAGTAGATTATAAATAATAGGATAGCTTTTTGAAATTTTGGGAAGTGTAAAAGTTACTTTTTAGAAAGTTGAAAAAGTGGGGCCCGGCGCGTGTTGAACAAAACTTTCAACCTATTTGGTTTATATTGCCACGTAAGCCGAAAAGTGGTAAAAAATTAATTAAAAAATAAGTTCGGGGGGGTAATAGGACCTTAGTAAAGGTTAGGTGTGTCTCTGGGATTTCGGGCATAGGCTGGGGGGGTACTTATGCATTATCCCTATTTTTTATAAATGGTTTCTTTTGATAATTCTTTTTTAATCGATGCATTTAATTGCATATATATTTTCTTTTCATATAACCAATGCATTTAATTTTTCTTGTGACATAGTACTCAAGACATATCAAACTTCTAATAGTTTTTTGGTTTAATATTATTTTTCCCGCAAATGCAAATCGTATTTAATAATTTTCTTATGAAAAATCTATAATCTATTATTGCTAAAATAAAATAAAAAAACCTCAAATTTGGGAGCCTAAAGTGATTGCCTTTTTCTTAAAGGGGCAGAGCCGCCCCTGACAATGGTGCACCCGTCTTTTTGAAATCTTGAATTCACCTCTGACTAAAGTTGAAATAGTTTTATTTATTTCATAACCCTAATTTACATATTGTTCTGGCCGAGTGAAAATTTAGATGCTTTAGATTAGTTTTGTTGAAGAAAGACGAAAAATATTGTGGCAGGGTAAGAGCGACCGAACCTGATGATATTTTGGTGGAATTGTAGAAGAGCACAGGCAAGGAAGGTATGAAGTGGTTTATTGAGTTGTTTAATGCTATTTTCAAGACAGCAAAAATGTACAATAATTCAACTTTTTAAGCACAAGGTGATATTTAAAAATTGTAACAATTATAAGGGTATCATAAGCCACACTATGAAGGTTTGAGAGAGAGTGGTGGAGATGAGAGTGAGCAGAGGGGTGTCTATTTTTTATAATCAATTTGGATTCATGTCGGGGCGATCAACTACTGAGGTCATCCACCTTGTGCGGAGACTGATGTAGAAATATAGGGAACGGAAAAGGGACCTACATATGATGTTCAATGATCTTGAAAAGCCTTAAGAAAAGGTTTTGAGGGATGTCCTCTAGAGGTGTTTGGCGGCTAAAGGTATCCCAATGGTATATATTAAGGTGATAAAAAACATGTATGATGAAATCAAGACTCGAATTAAAACGGTGGGAGGAGACTCGAAGAACTTCCCAGTTGAGATAGGACTGCATAATGGATCAGTTCTTAGCCATTTTTTATTTGCATTGGTGATGGATGAGTTGACGCGATCTATTCAGAAAGCAGTTCCATAGTGTATAGTTTTGATCGATGACACACGGTGAGGTTAATGCTAGATTGGAGGTTTGGATACAAACTCTACAGTCCAAAGGGTTCACATTAAGTAGGACCAAAACAAAATATTTTGAGTGTAAATTCAGTGTTGCGTCGCATAAAGTAGACGTAGAAGTAAGGCTTGTCACACAGTTTATTCTCAAGAGATAAATTATTAAGTATCGTGGGTCCATGATCCAGTAGTAGGAACGTTGTCGATAATGTCATACATCGGATTAGGGCTGCAAGAAATGGAGGCTTGCCTCTGGAGTCTTGTGTGATATGAAAGTATTGTCTAAAGTTAAAGGAAAGTTCTATAGAGTGATGGTTATTGTTTGGGGGTGCAGTGTTGGTCATCAAGAACTCACATATACAGATGATGCATGTTGCAGAAATGTGGATGTTGCGATGGATGTGTGGGCATAATAGGAGCAATTAGATTAGGAATGAGGTTATCCAAGAGAAGGTGGGAGTGGATTTTATGGTATACAAGATGAGAGAAGCGAGATTGAGATGGTTTAGACATGTGCTAGTGAGAAGATTCAAGAGGCTAATTGTAGATGGCACGTGAAGAGATAGAGGTAAGCCGAATAAGTACTAGAGAGAAGTGATTAGACATGACATGGCGCAACTTCATATTACCAAGTACATGACTCATAGGAAGGAGTAGAGGTCGTGTATTAGGGTAGAGGGATAGTAGTTGTAGTACTAGTCGTACCCTTGTAGTTCTTGTCATTGTGTGTTCGAAAATCACACTATTTTGATGTTTGTTAGTATTCATTAAATTTCTTGTAGACTATGCAATGCTTTTCTTATTAATGACCATGTTTTCTTCATTGTTTCTTCTTTCTCTACTTAGATTTGATATGCTTGAACAAGGTCTTTCGGAAACAGTCTTTCTATCTCCACGAAATAGTGGTAAGGTCTGCATACACTATACCCATCCCAGACCTAACTTAGTGTGTTTTCACTAGGTATGTTGTTGTTGTTGTTGTTGTTAGCCCTATTAATTAATATTTAGTTTAGGGGTGTACATTCGATTCGGTTTTATCAAATTTTGATTCGATTCTTTGATAATCTATTTTAAAAAAGTGTTCACCGTATTCCAAAACAAACTAGATCGGTTTAGTTTTCAACTTCGATTCGATTTATTTTAATATTTTTAAAATGATTTTTCGATGAAAATAAAAATAAAATAAGAAAAAAAATATTATTTGATATTAAATAAAGAGAGGATATGATAAAGACTAAAAAAGGCATAGAAATTAGTGTATCAAACTTTGAACAACAACAAGCCCAAGCCCGCAAATAGCCCAACATAACTAATAAGTAATAACATTGTTTTAAATTTAGGGAAAATTAGTAAACTAGTCAAAAATAAAACCTAACATAATTAGTAAAAACCTTCATACTTTATAAATATTAGTAAAAATGTCAGAATGTCATTATTTTAGAAAACATTGTGTATCCTAATTTACTTTCTATTTTGTCTCACCTTAATTACACGTTTTCCAACTCTTTCTCTCTCATATTTTTAAAAAATATATACATTTTCTCTCTCTCAGATTTACCTCTTCCAATTATTCTCCATTTTTCAACTCCCACCTCACTCTCCCTCCCGTCATTTTTGGTTTTTTTTTCAAAAATTGGAAAATATATTTCTAAAGATATTCATAATAATCCCTTTGATTAAGGTATGCATCTTTATCCGATTTGTAGATTTATTTACTGATTTTATTTTTGTTTAAATCTTTCAAATTTGTTATTTGTAGTTGAAATCTCATTTAGGGTTTCATAACCTCTAAATCACTCTCCAATGGTTGAATCTAAGAAAATTACTAAGGGTACCCAACTTAATCTACAACTTTCTAGCAATTTTTCATCCTTTAATCTACATATTACTCAAGAAATAGCAGATAATGTAGGATCCGCTGCTAAAATGATGGAAAAGAGACGATCGCAACATTTACAGGACCAATCAGTGTGCAAAATCTTCCTCAAGTTCATAACAGAACTATAGAATCTTCGTCTACTAGTGGGGAACTTGAAAAGGATGACGAAGATCAAATAGTTGACGAAGAGGTATTTAATTATTTTGCATGTTCAGTTGAAATTGTTAAAATCACAAAAACCATAATTTTATATTAGACTCCAGTTTGATCTAATATTCTTTGTATTCAAAATCCATCAAGTATGTGTATTGATATTCAATAGATTTGCAACTGTATGTGGATATTGTGCGTTTGTTGGTATGTATATTGTATTTCCAATTTTATTTTATTTTTGTATTTTGTGGATTTTTGTTACTGTTGATACTATACCACATATTTGGAATCATCTTTTTCTAGTTATGTACATTGGTATGTATTCAGTCAATTAAGGATATATTTATACTTTAGATAGTAATGCTATTTCACATTGTAGTAATGCTTCCTTATTGGATTGTTTTGTATTCATTATGGTATATTTGTTGTATTTGTGTTGTGTGCTTTATAAGTTACTTTATTTACATGTTTTTGTATTCATTATGATCTGTGTATCATTTTCTAGTTATGGGCATTGTAAGAGTGTTGCTTGTATCCAGTCAAGTAAAGATACATATTAACTTTATACATTTGTATTCATTTTAAACAAATAGTGATGTTATTTCAGATTGTATTTTTTCCTTGTTATTTGATTGTGTTTGTATTCATTATGGCATATTTGTTGTAGTTGTGTTGTCTGCTTTATAAGTTACGTTATTTACATGTGTTTGTATTCACTATTTTCTTTGTGTATCATTTTCTAGTTATGGACATTGTAATAGTGTTATTTGTATCCAGTCAAATAAAGATACATATCAACTTTATACATTTGTATTCATTTTAAAGAAATAGTGATGCTATTTCGGATTGTATTCATGCCTTATTATTTATTGTTTTGTATTCAGTATGACATATTTGGTGTATTCATTATTGCATAATAATTATTATATATGTTTGGTGTGGTTTATAAGTTATATTATGGTATAAATTTATATTTATGTGATGTGATTTCTAAGTTACATTATGGGATACTTTTTGTATTTATATGCTTGCCAAGTTAAATGTTTTTTCTTACAAAACTCATTTACTCAGGAAACTGCTTTTGCCTACAAAAATCTACCCAAGAATGCACCCCACATTCAGTGTTATGTTAACCATGAAATAAAAACTCATTTGACTGATCGTGGTTAAGCTCATGAAATAAAAACTCATTTGACTGAAATAAAAACTCATTTGATTTTTTCTCCCATGATATTTGGGGGCGGCAACAATGTAGAATCAAAAGGTTAAGCTAATGTGTAGCTATGGTGGAAAAGTTCGGCTTCGTCCTCACGGTCAACAACTCTCATATGTTGCCGGGCGGCGATATAAAAATCCTCTCTGTTAAAGTAAATATCCGGTCGACAGATCCAGTCACCGGCCATTGCTATTAATTAGTGTCGGTGGAATGGTGGTATCGGGTGCTTCTCGCCACCGACCTCACAATCATCGACTACTCAGAACAAAAATGACAACAAATTTTGTATTTTATTTTGCTCATTTTACATTTCAATATCACATTATATACATACAAGTTTGTATTTCTTTTTATTTTGTATTCATTATAATGGTATACCAATATACAGTCATATTTGTATTTCAATTGAAGTGGCTATTTATTGTGCTCATTTTGTATTTTAATCCCACTTTGTATTTCAATCTCAATATTCAATGACAACAAGTCTATATTTCTTTTTTACTATGTTTTCTCATAATTGTATACCAACAACTTTTGTATTTTATGTGCTCATTTTACCATTCAAATTGAAACTGAATATCATATTGAGGTGAATATTTTACTGTGATCAATTTGTATTTAACTCTCACATTGTATACATATAAGTTTGTATTTCTTTTTATTTTTGCATTCATCATAATGATATACTAACAAAGTCACTTTTGTATTTCAATTGAAGTTAGTATTTATTGTGCTCATTTTTGTATTTCAATATCAATTTCAATGACAACAAGTCTGTATTTCTTTTTTACTGTGTTTTCATCATAATTGTATACCAACAACTTTTGTATTTTATGTGCTCACTTTACCATTCAAATTAAAATTGATATTTTAGTTTCATAGTAAAAACTAAAAATTGTATCTCAGTGATTAAAATTGTATTATATGACTGCCAAATATATTTTTCTATTATTTGTATTACAAAAATATTACTGATTGTATCTCAATATAATCCAATCATTACATATGAATACGATTTAAGAAAGGATATAAGATTCTAAAAAAAATAGCATACAAAGTGGAAATAATACAATCAGTTGAGGAAGGATGCAATATTCTAAAAAAAAATACAAATTAACTATGAAAAGAAATATGATATATTTATATTTAAGACATACAAATCTATCTGACATACATATTGGAATGACTATAAACTAAAAAAGAAATACAATATTCTTAATAAAAAATACAAATGATGAGCAAAAGAAAAACAATTGACAAACAAAAATTAATATGAATACAATTCTGGTATGAATACAATTTTTGCAACCTTCTTTCTCTGACTCTCTCTTTCTTCTTCGTCTGCTATGTTTCTTTTTTTTTTCTCCAAACCCAAATTCAAATCTGTATTCACTTGTGCATTAGTAAAAATGTGTCTCGTCATCCAAAAAGATTATAATTGCCCAGGAAAATAAAAAAACTTTCATGTCAAAACTTCCAAACAAATTAATGATTCAGCAGTTAACGAATACTTGATCGATTGTATTTCACCGATTATATCGAAGTTCCAGTTGGGAATTCCTTCTCCAAAGTTGTTTGTCAACGAAATTATAACTGTTTTCAAAATCTTCTTGTCAAACAGAAAAAAAGCGCAAATTTAATCGAATTCACTTCGACGAAGAGTATTTTGGTATCGCCGCCAACATAGGAGAGTTGATGATCGTGAGGACGAAGTTGAATTTTTCCACCATAGCTACACATTAGCTTAACCTTTTGATTCTCCATTGCTTCCGCCGCCAAAATTCATGCGAAAATGATGAAGACGACAGAGGGTTTGGTTTTTTTTGGGGATTTTTTTTTGTAGATTTTCTCTTTTAAGTTTAGATGAGAGATATTAAGTGATATGTTCCGTTTTAAAAATATTAAATTTGTAACTGATGAGTATTTTAAGTGATATGTTCTTTTTTTGAAATATTATTCTCCTAAATTTCTCCTTTCTATTATTAAATAATTGTATTCTTTCAATTAAAACAAATAAAAACAATGTGAATTGGATACATAACAAACTAAAATATTGACATTTTTAATAAATATTAAAAATGTGGCAAAGGGGTCCTATTAAATGCTAAAATATTGACATTTTGAAAGATTTCCCAATTTATTCAATAAAACTTCGATCCTTTGATGCACGTGGTTTTGCAACTGACATCGAACCAAAACATCGAAGAATTGACACCAAAATATCAATTTGATTTTTTGATTTTCCAATAAATAAGTCCGTCTAAATTGCAGTTCAGTTGAGTCTTAAAAAATAATTTGAAAAATAAATAATTATTTCTAAGGTAAATATGGACAAAAATAATCATCTTTTCTTAATATGCTAATAGTGACGAGTAAAATTAAAAATTTATTTTAAAATAGTAAACAAGTAAAACTTGTAAAAGCGATAAGCTTTTTTCGTTTTCCTCTCTTATTTTTTTTATCCATTAAATGTTTTCACTTTCCAAAAATCAGTATGGCTATAAAAATTCCGAAATTCAACTTGATAAACAAAAAAAAAAAAAATCAATTTAAATCACTCACAAAAAAGTAACTCAAATTTCTACAATTCCTATCTCCAAATATCATTTTTCACTTTAAAACAAATTTTAATTTTTTAAAACAGTTTCACCAATGAAATATGGTCAAACTCCCACTTATTATTATTATTACTATTATTTCAATGTTAAAATTGTTAAATTTGGGAAGACAAACTATTTTTAATTTATTCTACCTTTCCTAATCAATATGTAATAATGTTGTGAGTTTTATACCAAAGACTTAAATTATCTATAAAACGTACATATAACGAATTCTTTTTGCCTCTTATAGAGAGAGAGTTCAAGAGAATATTTCCTACTTCCTAAGCTTTTCCTTTGCAGCTTTCACAAAAATCGAATTGAGCCGAATTTATTTCAATTTGATTTCAGTTAATATTATTATCACACCAAAAATCAAAAATTCGAACCGAATTCCTTAATCTGAACCGAACGAACACCCAGTTCTACTCAAGATAACTTTATTTACAAAAGAACTCTTTCCTAAAATGCACAAGCTGACATCTCAATAGTCAAATATCCCCACAAATTCATCTCTTAAAAAATATATTGTCATCAAATGTGATAATTAGGGTTGCGTATCGATCGGTTCGATTTTGAAATTTATCAATTTTACTTATCAATTATCAATTTATAATCATACTAAATCGTTATGGAACCATTAAGATATCAATTTATCGGTTATTGGTTTATCGGTTAGTGATCGTTATTGGTTCGGTTATCGGGTTAACCGTTAACAGTTCACACAATTTTCATTGAGAATTACTAATGGACTAATCATAAATTAATGGTACGCAGTAGCCGGTAGTCATTGATGAACTTTTTCCTGTTAGTCCATTACTACATAAAACACTTAATAAAACTCCATATTAACCTGGACAGAGATGTCAATATTATCCAAACTGGCAAACTCAAAAGAATTCCTTACAATAACCAAGTCAATTTCAATATGAACTATAAAGAGAAACCATTACAACACTACTAATGAAAACCATTAATGATCATGAGACCATTAATAATAAAAACGTTTTCATTGCAGATTGTAGTATTACAATATTGCATGCATATCTCACTGACTCACTCACAGTAATGAGATGATAAAAACAAGGACTTAAAAGTAAGGGAACCAATCATTTGAACCTCAATTTAGACAATATAACTCGCTGGCGTGGGAGCAGGAACAGTGAATCAATGAGTGATGTAGCAGCTTTGAAACATTATTGTGAAATTTGAGTGCCAATCCTAAAGGCTAAAAGTGTCTAAGGCCTTAAGGGATATAAATGTAAATCGAGGAACCCGATTAGAAATATGGCCATACCAATAAGTCGGTAAGAAATTTATAGTAAACCGAGAGTCGAACTGTTAAACAATTAACCCGAATCATTGACCCAATAACCAAATTATCGGTTCCGATTATCGATTCGATTCGATTTTGAACAACCCTAGTGACAACCTAATATGTCTCTTTGAAAGGGAGATGACCCAACTTGAACTTGAAATATAACTTGAAGAGAGGTGACAATCCAACATGTTTCTTTGAAAGGTGGACAAAACTTACAAAAATAACTTAAAGTGAGGCAAGAAGGAATGAAGAAAACCCAAAGCAATGTCAAGAAATCGACACCAGTGTGTCTAGTATGCTAGCTAGAAGATTATGTTGTTTACATTAACTTGTATATGCATATTAGACAGGGTGATTAGGGCTGGCAGTGGGACCGGGTTGGTCCGTCCCGCGACCGGTTCGAGAATCGGCTCGCCGGACTCGGTCCCGTCAATTCTCGCGGGTTAGAGGGACTTCGGGATAGGAGACCGGTTAGGGGTCGGTTCACCCTTTGGTTCTGGTTGACCCGGCTCGGTCCCGGCCCGACTGAACCGGTCGGTTTTGCAGGATCTCCTATTATTTTTTAATATTTTTTTGAATTATATTCGTTGGGGACCGTTGGGGCAACGGCTAGTGGGGCCCCCAACGGATTTATTCACCTTTTTCACTTCCCCAACACCCCCTACCACCTCCTACCAACCCCCTACTTTTAATATTTTAATTTAAACCCTCAAGTTATCATAAATACACTTTAACCCATTTTTAATATTATAAATACCCCTCTATCCCTTATTATTTCTTACAAAATCATCTATTATCTCATCTATTTCTATATCCTCTCAATCTTAAGTCTCACTTTTTGATTCCATTTAAGTCTCATATTATATTATAATACATATATTTCAATTCTAAATTTTCATATTATATCATAATATATATAATTCTCATATTTGCTATCAAGTATTGGAGTTCCAAATTACAAGTTACAACAAACTACAAGCTTCAAGAATCGATTATAACGTCTACTATTAACGTAAACGTTTGGTACATTCGTTTCATAATTATATTTTATTTTTCATCATTAATTTTTGTGTTATTATTATTTTTATATTAAACTTTACATATAATTAAATATGAGTTCTAGCAAAAAAGATACCGGTAAAGAAAAAGAGAAAGAACCAAGTGGCATTAGCAAATTATTTAATTTTAATAAAAAAAGAAGTAAGGAAAAAAATAAGAGTAAATGTGGTGGTACTTCTTCTAAATCAATGTCTAGAGTTAGATTTAATACAAATGATTCTACTTATGTTGATGATACTTCTTATGATATTGATTCAAATGTTCAACTCGATCATGAAATTTTAGAACGAATTTATGGTAATATTAATCCTTATCTTGATGAAAATTCAGGTGAAGAAGTAGAAGTTGGTTCGGGAGAAGAGGAATTAGAAGATACACCTACTAGTCCGGTGATAGAAGTTTCAAATGAAACTACAAATTCAACGGAGCAAAATTGTGGACGCCCACCCCTTATACCTCCTACAAGGGAGAAGGTGAAGTATCAACGCCCTAAAACTTCTGTTGTGTGGCAATTTATGAATTTAGATAAGGAAAATTCTATTGTTATTTGTAATAAGTGTAAGCAACCTTTTAAACATAAACAAGGTGGAGCTCAAGGTGGGACGGGGGGCTTAAATAGACATTTGTTATCTTGTGTGCCGATTCAATATAAAGAAGCTAAAGCATTAGCCGATAGAAAAAAAGGAATTTCAGTTAATGATTTTGATATTAATGTTAATGAATCGGTAGGGGCTTCTAACATGGTTCAAG
>JAJOOO010016746.1:0-16524 GCA_029582685.1 Solanum piurae | reverse complement strand
GGTTTCTAGAACTTCAGCAGATTATCATGAATTTGTTACGCATATGTTCCAAATCAGATTAGTATGTTAATATTCAGTTTATTGCATGAATTCCAGAACCCTAGCTATGTATTTCTTTAGTTCTTGAATTACACATGCTAGGTCAGATGTTTCAGTATTCAGTTATACATGCCTTAGTTTATGAATGCATCATTATCAGATTAATTGTTGCATTCTCAGTTTTGCATGTCCAGTTTTGAGATATCCAGTGTTACAGAAATTCAGTCATAATGTGTTAATCACTTAATCTATTGGGAGTAGCATAATACCGAGTTGGACTAGGGTTCAGCATACCCATATAGTCCCAGAAATACGAGCCACGTAGGTGTAATTCCCCTCCGTGGGCATCATTTAGTGATCACGCCAGCATGCCTCTATACCTTTGGCTGGGTATATTGGGTCCTCTCGATGGGGCGTATACATCGGACTCCTCATTTAGCTCATGTGGTTTTATTGTCGGTTATTAGTAGCTCCCACAGTTCAGTCAGACTCTTTTGCATTGACCACATTTACAGTTCATTCAGTATTCAGTCAGCATGCTATAAATTGGTCATTGGATTCAGTTACCTCAGATTCAGTATTTCATCTTATGCATATTATTTCATTGCTTTATTGCTTTGTTCAGTTATATGTTATTTCAGGTTTACTCTATCTTGCATGCTCAGTACCTTTCAAGTACTGACGCATACGTGAGCTACATCTTCTCGTGATGTAGGTTCAAGTTCTCAGCATCCAGATCACGCTTAGATCGGTTCCCGATCTCCAATTCGCATACGTGAGCTACATCTTCTCGTGATGTAGGTTCAAGTTCTCAGCATCCAGATCACGCTTAGATCGGTTCCCGATCTCCAATTCAACAGAATCAGTGGTGAGTCCTCATTCTCCTAGGACAATAGTCATGAGTTTCTTTTCAGTATTTTTAGTCCTTTAGTTTCAGTTTTGCTAGACTTAGCTGGGGCGTGTCCCAGCATTTCTAGTTAGTTAGAGGCTATTTTCAGACATAGTTAGATTCAGGTTAGTATTTCGAATTTGATATTTCTTTTGTATTAAACTCTCAGATTTGATATATTTAGTTATAGTATATGGGTATTCCCCATATTTTGATTTTATTTATGATTTAGCTTCGGCATCATTTTATTATATTTAGTATGCTCATGATCATGGCAGCAGGGTTAACTTGGGATCACTTGTGGTCCTAGGTCCTGTGTCCGCGTCTTGGGGGCAGCTCGGGAGTGACAGTTTCTTTCAATATGATGCTTATGTATGCTGAAGTTAGTCTTCCACTTTTAGTCAGCCAAGATGAGGGTTCGATTGGGGACCAACAATGGTTCTCTAGTTCCTGCCATGTCTAAGGTGTAGGCTCGGGTCGTGACAATTATGTAGGTTTTCCAATATAATATTCATGTAAAAGAGTCCATCATTTCAAATTTCACATCCATAGGACTAGGAGTGTACATGGACGGGTTGGTTTAAATTTTTTAAATATCAAATCAAATTTTTTGTGTCGGTGTAGACACATAAATTTTATTGAATTTAATTCATACGAAATTTGGATTAAATCTATGTTTATTTGGGCTGAATGATTAATTTGGGCTTTCCAAATAAACAAGTCCATTTTGTTAACTTCAAGTCCAAGGTCCATTTCACCTTGAAGCCCAAATACATGCCACATGTCACAATGACTAAGCATCCAAGACCAACAAGGTGACGCCACGTGTCCAAATGAGGTGGTAGTCCGAGTCAAATGCAAGAACCAATCTTAGTCTGCCAAGTGTCAAAATGACATCATTTGGCCAATCATATGCAAACATTGTCCACCCCCTACAACTATAAATAGGGGATGTACATGACATTCTAGGGCATTAAGAAAACTCTTCAACAAGAATTCTGCAATTGGAGAAAGCTACAACACCAACTACATAACTCTTCGAAGGAGTGGTCAACGGAGTTCTTCCCGGAGATCGACTTGCAACAACGAAGTGCTTCCCGACGTTCTCGGAAATCAAATACATCTCAAGGAGGTCTACATCATCCTACATTCAAGAAATACTCTACTGAAGGCCCTCGAATCATGGAGAATCTTAGGAGAGAAGAATCAAGAGAACAGCAGAATTGTACTCACAAAGATTCATTAATAAAAAATCACATTTTCTTTTATTTATTTTGCTTGTTGTTAATTTTCAGCACTTACGAAAATTTGTTGCGAACAAATTTGGCACGCCCAGTGGGAAATTTGTTATATCCCATAGTTGCACTAAAGCTTGCAATGAACCATCATATGATGCTCTATGAGTGCACCAAGAACATCTTGACTGTCACGTCCTGAGCCTATACCCCGGAAGCGACGCGGCGTACTTGACCTCGAAAGGGATCTCGTACAAGTCTCTTAGCATTCATAACATTCGATACATAGAAATAGTGCGGAATTTAGAACTTTTCTTTAAATACAATCGAAGTCATTTTTCATAAAAGGAAGTGGAAGACTTTCTATACTGTGTTTCAAACCATCAAATACTTTGAATATAACTTTGGGACATAGCCCATACAAAGACTCTAAACATAAATAAAAGACATAAGGGAACAAGTGGGTTTGTCCTCGAACTATGAGGACTCACCATATCTTCAACTCCATGCTCCTTAGAAACCTATCTTCCAAGAATAGAACATCAAGTCCAAACCCTACACTTTGTAGAAAAATGGAAGAAATATGGGTTAGCACATAAAGTACTAAGTATGATAGCCATGCAAAAACCATGCTTAAAATGGACATTTTCTTTGGAAATCATGCTTTATGCCAATTTTAGAAAACCTTCATGAACATGAGTATAAGAGGCATCATATAAGACATAATCAACATAAAACTCATTTCTTCACATTATGGCATAATCAACATATAAACCATTACCTTCACATTAAGCCTTCACCTCAAGTAACCCTCAAGCTATACTTTGTGCAATGTATGGATAGCGTCTCATACCACCATCCACACTAAAGTACCACATTAAGGTCACCAAAAGTGAACTTACCATTCAACCTTTCCATCTTCACACAATACTCATATATAAGAGACATAAACACTTCATAAGTCATATAAACACATTAGGACCAACATCTAGGACAACCGTAAGTCGTACTTGTGCAATGTATGAGTAGCATCCCATACTACTACTCACACTAAGTACTCCTTTGGAGCCACTATAGACAAGGCACATTCATATTCATTAAGTCATGACAAGGAAGTAACTCATAATACAATCCAAGTATAGCATGCATCATTACATTAGACATATAAGAGTCAACATTCTTCATTAACTTCATTTAGGGCACTTTCATACATTAGTCATTAAGACCTTAGAGAACTCACTATAACCCTCTCAAAGCCTACTCGTGCAATGCATGGATGGCATCCCATACTACCACCCACACTTCATAGAACTCCTCAAGAAACTATAATGCACATCTGACATGATGGGAATAGGCATTAACCGACATAGACCATGAGAGCTAAATCATGGAATCCGGTATCATATGATCCCACACCGAAGGAAGGTGTTCTACTTGCCTAAGGTAGAACTAGTAACATTTTAGCGTATGTTGAAACCACTAACTAATATCCAATGTGGGAACATAGTTATGGGATAGGAAGATGTTCATTGGAACCCTAGCCTAACATTGGGAGATTTTCCATCTTACCATATCTACTCGGTGCTTAGCCTCCATTCCAATAGAGTATTTCATTTTCATTAACATTATGGTACTTGAGAGAGCTACCAACATTAGGTCTACCGACCCAAGTACATTACACAATAAAGGGTCACCACCATTAGGTCTACCGATTCAAGATACATTAAGGATAGCTCATTGACTTTCCAAGAAGGGTGCCATCAACATTGGGCCTACCGATACAAGTTTCATCATTTCACACATGAAAGGGCTACCAATACTAGGTCTACCGATTCAAGGTTCATCATCACATTAGTTTCTAGACTCATCATGAAGGGTTACCAAACTAGGTCTACCGGTTCTAGACATAGTCTAGAATACTTCATCATTCATTTATGAAAGAAATGTCATTGGCCTATCGATTCATAATCATTAAGTCAAGACACATTCATTACACAAGAGAGGATACATAAGCCTACCAACTCAAGATTCAACAATCAACAATACTTTCATTCATTCAAGAAGAGGATGCATAAGCCTACCAATTCAAGATACTTCATTCATGATCGCCTTAGCCTACCAATTCAAGATACTTCATTCATGATCGCCTTAGCCTACCAATTCAAGATACTTCATTCATGATCGCCTTAGCCTACCAATTCAAGATACAACAATCCATATTACTTTCATTTATACAAGAATAGGATGCCTAAGCCTACCAATTCAAGATATAACATTACATTATAGAAACCCTTCACATTCTATCATCATCATCATTCATGAGTGTTAATTGAGAATATACTTTCAATAATAACACAATTACATTATAATCATGATCATAACACTTTCATTGAGATCACACATACATACTTCACATCATAGTCATACCTTAACCTTTATACTTTACCTTTCAAGGCCATGGATCAAATTCACCCACACACCTTAGATTAATACAATTAGGAAAAATTAATTACAATATTTCAACATTCTATATCCATGTAAACATAAACAATTCACATACTTCAGGATTAATCAATTCCTACTCACAAATCACAACTTAGAAATTTGGGGGAAAACATGGGTTCAAGGAAGAAATCATCTTAATTCACCTTTAAATCAACAATTCATTCATAATTCAATGCAATAAATCCTTTGAAAAACGTTTGGAATCGAACCCATGCATAGATTGAAAACTAGGGTTTTGGGGAAAACATTGGAGACTTGAAATCACTTTTGAAATTGGCTCCTTGAAAGAAACTAAATCAAGGATGAAGACCACCATACCTTTTAGAGAAGCAATCCACAAAAATCCCTTGAAAAAACTTGAAGTTTTGACCTTGGAAGCTTGAATCCTTCACCTCCAATGGAGGTTTCTAGAGAGAACTTTTGAGAAGAGAGGTGGGTTCTATTTTCTATTTTGAAATAATGAATTGGAAAATAGAGTTTAATACTTTAAAAACCCTTAAAACACTTTAAATAACCAATTAGAACCGTCCCCCCAACTAAACAAGACTTAAAAGCAATTTACCAAACCACCCCTCATTAGGCCGAACCACACCAGCTTTTACAGGTGTGATCCACGGACCACCATCCACAGACCGTGGATGGGTCCACGGACCGTCCTTCATGGGCGTGGTTCATGGCTGAAACTTGCATATGCGGCGCTTGACCTACGGAGTCCATCCACGGGGCGTGGATGGAACTACGGGGCGTGGACCCCTTCCGTAGGTCACCTTCATTTTGGTAACTTTTCTCTTTTGGGGCAGCCTTGGGGTTAGGCTAAGGATCCTCCTCAAGGACCCCTAGGGTGGTCCTTGGGGAGTCGTACCTTGACTTTTAACCCTAAACCCCTCAACCATAGCTCGGGACAACATTTTACACCCTCAAACCTCACATCAAATCAAAGACACACTAGTTAGGCTCTAGTTTCACTTATTCATTTTACGGGTCGCTACATTATCCCCCACTTGGGAACATTCGTCCTCGAATGACACTTTAAACACATTAAGGGAGTTAACGACTCAAGAATAGCAGCCCATCATGCATGCAACATCATAAACAATGCACGAAACTAGGAGGAAACATCAACTCCATCTCAAACATACTTCAAGCAACTCAAACAAGTAGGAACTACATCTACAAACTCATTATGCATCATAACTTCAACATTTCTCATTTCATTGGAGGAATTTCATTCTCCAACTCATATCATGCTCATCATAACATCATTAAGCACATTATGCAATTTCTTCATAAGAACACATTAAGCATGTTCAACAATTCAACCTCATGAAGAATATAGACAATTCAAACTAAATGCAAATCAACATGAGGGACATAACTCATAGAAACTCATTTTCTCATTCAAACATAAACTCATTAAGAACATGCATAACATAAAGAGATCATGGAAACACATATTCACACATGACTCCAAAACATGAAACAAGCCAAAAAGGAACTCTTTGTCTTAGGCTTGAATAGGCATAGAAAGAAAGAGAATGAGGATATCGGAACTCTCAACAACCTTACTATTCAACATACTATCCCCCCACTTAGGAGTAAACCCAACTAAGGCTTATCAAGAACATAACATAGGAACCTCAATCAAGACATTCACAACTTACAAGAAACCATCAACATACCGGTGCTTTTAAACTAGGAAGGTCCTCATTAAGCAACTCTTGCTCACAAACAACCGTACCAACACCACTCAAGGTCTCATACGAGACTACCACACCGGGTCTAAACTCCCTACACCTTTTAAGGTGAGAAGATCAAGCAAGCCTAACTCATGAACATCAAAGACACTCAATGACCTTACCATCTAATCACATTATCCCCCACTTGGGAGTAAGCCTATACAAGCTCTTTTAAACTTCACTTCTTTCCATTCTAAGGTCGGAGCGAGTCATCACTAAACCTTCACACTCATCACACCTAGGCATTTCTAACACCACATTTCATCAACTCTTTCAACATACCTCAAAACTCATCATGACTAAGACGGGTTCTATCATCTTAGGCATAACCATAAGCAACCCATTCATACTAAAAACAACGTCACAATTTATCACCTCAAATCTAACAAGTCACATAGCCATAATTGGCATCACAATCAACCTTCCTCCCTCACACCTTCTAGCATACTCCTTTCAAGTCGTCATACCCTAAAGACCATTGGATAAGGAATAAGAGAAAGACATTATAGAGTTAAACTATATGGCACAACTTGAAGAATCAAGAAGTGAGACTTTCTTAACACCCAATAGCCTCCTATTCATAAATGTGATGCGCTTCACACTATAAACAAGACTATACTAGATGTGGTTTGAGACATCCTAGGACCATTCCAAAATCTTGTGCTCTGATACCATGTTTGTCATGACCCGAGCTTATACCCCGGAAGCGACATGGCGTACTTGACCCCGAGAGGGGTCTCGTACAATCCTCTTAGCATTCATAACATTCGATACATAGAAATAGTGCAAAATTTAAAACTTTTCTTTAAATACAATCGAAGTCATTTTTCATAAAAGCAAGCAGAAGACTTTCTTTACTATGTCTCAAACCATCTAATACTTTGAATACAACTTTGGGACATAGCCCATACAAAGACTCTAAACATAAATATAAGACATAAGGGAACAAGTGGGTTTGTCCTCGAACTATGAGGACTCACCATATCTTCAACTTCATGCTCCTTAGAAACCTATCTTCCAAGAATAGAACATCAAGTCCAAACCCTACACTTTGTAGAAAAATGGAAGAAATATGGGTTAGCACATAAAGTACTAAGTATGATATCTATGCAAAAACCATACTTAAAATGGACATTTTCTTTGGAAATCATGCTTTATGCCAATTTGACAAAACCTTCAAGAACATGAGTATAAGAGGCATCATATAAGACATAATCAATATACAACTCATTTCTTCACGTTATGGCATAATCAACATATAAACCATTATCTTCACATTAAGCCTTCACCTCAAGTAACCCTCAAGCTATACTTTGTGCAATGTATGAATAGCGTCTCATACAACCATCCACACTAAAGTACCACATTAAGGTCACCAAAAGTGAACTTATCATCCAACCATCCTGCATGGGCGTGGTTCATGGCTGCAGCTTGCATATGCGGGGCTTGACCTATGGAGGCCATCCACGGAGCGTGGATTGACCTACGGGGTGTGGACCCCTTCCGTAGGTCACCCTCATTTTGGCAACCTTTCTCTTTTGGGGCAGCCTTGGGGTTAGGCTAAGGGTCCTCCTCAAGGACCCCTAGGGTGTTCCTTGGGGAGTCGTACCTTGACGTTTAACCCCTAAACCCCTCAACCATAGCTCGGGACAACATTTTACACCCTCAAACCTCACATCAACTCAAAGACACACTAGTTAGGCTCTAGTTTCACTTATTCATTTTACGGGTCGCTACATTGACATTAGCCAAACTATTGACTAAACTGGTGAGGGCTATAAGGCTCCACAATCAGTTCATCATCCAGCCTCAAAGTGACAAAACTTGAACGAAGGCCTATAAGAAAATCACTCCAGGAAGTGGAAAATTTTCCCCTATCATCAATATGCAGCTCTTTTCCTTGTAGCATGATCAGATTGTGGAGGTTATGCACATTAACTTGCTTAAATAACTTACGAGCGTCAACGAGGTTAAAATGTTTTGCCATCTTTTCTCCAGAAATTTGCCACATTTGTACACCTCGTTGGGGGCGGGTAACACGGTAGTAGGTTTCAAAATACTCACCTATCCATCCATATACATAATGAATGGAAAGTAGTATGTCGCAAGCACCCAAGTTTGAAGAAGTGGATATATCCCTGAGGCCGCGATAAATGCTTGCAAGGACCGGAACTTCCAAAGAAAATATTTACCCATGAGCCATCAAGCCTGCAACTTTGAAGACACTAGCACGAATACAATCAGTTTTCTTGTTAAGAAGCAAAAACTTGCAAAGCCAACATGCAAGAAAAGCCGACAGATAAGTCTCGTCTTTGAATGATTCTTTTACGCCTAACTCGACAAAAGGAGCATTCTCTTCTTCGGTTCGTGGTAAGAAGCTCATGTCAATATTTACAGAAGGATCATGATTCGTCCTTTGTTTCTTATGATTCTTAGACGTCCTTGGTGAAGTCTCAACATATTTTATCGGTCCCCTAAATCAGAACTTTGTCCACTCTTGAAAGGAGACTTCGTCGATGATACCTTTGGTAAGTAGGTAGAACGCCAAAAATAATAAGGAGCAGCTTCTTCGGAGAAAAGACTTCCTTTTATCATCTACATGTGTCGACTCTTTAGCTGAGGGTATAACTTCATCATAAAAGGAATCATGAATAGGAAGACCTCTAATGGTTCTTGAAGATTATCGTACCAAACGACACTAACCTACGGTATGAGTGTCTACGATCGTCGATAATATAGTAACCCAACCAAGGGTTGGGGTCATGTCCCAAGGGATTGGTTTTGAGAATTAATAGAAAAATAAAATTTAGCTCTAATTAGTCGTAGCTAAATACATTAACGATTAAAAACATAGTAAATTGATGTGGGTGACACGAAAGTGTCAAATATCAATTGGGGGTTTGTCACAAGTAGTAGAAACAACTAAAATAACAAGAAAATCAAGTATGGGTAAGAATTCTTGGGGTGTGACCACAATACAAGTTGAGATAAGTAGTTGGGTACATGCTTTTGAAAGGAAATTTGTAAGATAATAGTGACTAGGCTAAGCTTTAAATGGAAATAAGTTTCCTCTCGGGCAACTTATCCCGTTTCAAATGTGTTCCTCTCGGACACCCATTTGCCGCATGAAGACCAGCCTACGCCTTACCCCACTCACTCTCTCGAGCTGAGTATTAGGATATGGGACTAGGGTTCACCCTCTCGGGCTAAACCTCATGTCGACCCACTCCTTAGGATATCAGTCTAGTGGTCTTGGTTTCGCGACCTCCCTCTCGGGCAAGCCGAAAACACATGGGTGGCTTTGTATTTTGAACCTACAAACCCTTTAGATTAAACCACAATCACTAGGTGAAATCACCATTAAACTACATCTAACCTATCAGCAAGCAAGACCTAACAATAATATCAACACATATTTGCTAAATCACACCCCAAGAATGGGGGTTTTTAGCCACACATCAAGAAATAACAAAATACACCTAAAATGATAGTAAAATCAAATGGGTATAAGAAATTAAACCTTCATTTAAGCAAAGGAAGAAGAATGGAGAAGACCCACGTCCAACTTGGGGAAGGTGAAATCCTTCTTTCTTCAAGTCTCCCCAAAACCCTCTTCAAACTTGAGAGAAAATATCCAAAAAGTACTATTCTATTCTAAATATTAAAATAAATGTTCGACTCTCTAAAATTAATAATAAGTTTAGTATTTATAGACTTCAGAAAATAGTGCTAGCGGATCATTCGGCGAGGTTAGTCGGAATCGCCGATTAACTCGGCGATTCACCCTTTAGTGTAGTTCGTCGCCGTCTTGCACGAGACTTCAGCATCTTCGTACTCTGTGTCATTGGGCGACATAGTACTGCTTCGCGGATCTATTCGGCGGAACGCCGACTGCTTCTTTCATCGCCTTTTTTATCCTGCTCCTTCAGGGCTTCGCGTACTGGAACAAAGGGCGGAGTGCGTCCCTTCTGCGAATCGCCAAGTGTGCTTGGCGATGCTCAGGCTTCAGCATCTTCGTTCTTTTCAGCCTTTTTGTTGCTTTTTGCGCCTAAGTGTCCATGCTTCCATTAAAACTTTAAATACTTGAAACTTAAGAGTTTTCATCAGATATTGAGACAAAATAAGTATTTGAGGACACTATCTCTATCAAAATAAAGCCCTAAATGAGTCCAATTTGTGGACTCATCAGTTCTCAAATCCCATAAAGAAATAGATAACTCTCCGACGAAGGTAGAAACTGTATTGGTGAATGGATGCCAATTCTCGCAAAAGGCTTGGAGAACATTTTCATTATGGTCATGTGTGAACATTGAAACAAAAATACCATCATAAGTCTTGATGTTGTCCAAAGTCTCCTTGTAGTGGGCAAGCATATCTTCTACCCACTCCCAATAGCCAGACGTATAGCGAACCTCACCAAACCCGAAAGGAGGAACACGCCAACTGCTAAGATTTTCATCACGACGAGAAGGGATGGTTGTTGACACCCAATTTTGGACCTCCACAATATAAATTAATCATCGTGCTTCTTAAATTTCAAATGATTTGAAATAATTGACTTTATAAAATTTTAAATACTTTTCAAGTAATTTTAAGTAATTTTGTCATTTTTATAATTTTAAATTTTTTTAATACAATTTATATATTCTATATAATTTTGTATATATTTATTATATTAATATTTGAAAATCGTCTCAAAAAGATTTTAGTTTTACTTAAATATTTGGTTAATTAGTTTAGCTAATTTATAGTTTATATTTTTGAGTTAATTAGTTTATAATTAAATTATTTATTTTATTTCGTTAAGATTAAGAAGCTTGTTAATTAATTAACATTAAACTGTCTTGTTTAAATTTTAGTCAAACTCTCTAAATAAATTAAACTCAATTTGGCTATTCTTAAACTCCAAGATCTAACCCATCTTTGACCTCCAACTTAACTCAATTTTGAGACCAAAATTTTAGGCCGTTTTACAAATTTCCAGCAGCCCACCTTAACCCTAAAACCCAGGCCCAATACTTCCTCCAAACTTCAGCCCAACAATACGTACATCAATACCAAAACCAGACGACCACGACTTTGTTCTTCTTCCTCGCGAGACCCAAACCCAATTTTCAGTCAGCCCGATACCTCAAATACAAAGAAACCCAACCCACCAACATACATAGCAGCACCATACGCGACCCTACTACCCCAATCTGGTCTTCTTCACGCGAAATCGTCCAGCAAACCCGGCGAGAAATCAGCGTTAAAATGCAAACCCGTCGCATCAACATCAGCAGCAACGCCAACAATACTCGCCCATACGCAAGAATCAATTTTTTCCCTGATTTTGAGCAAGGATTTGAGGATCTTGGTACAAATTTTGAATTTCAAATTCATTCAAAATCTGCTTGTTCCCCCCCCCCCTAATTGATTCCATTCTCCCCTCTATATAAACCCATATCCAGTCCTCAATTGGGGGAGGACGAAAAAATACAAGTAAAAAGTAAAAATCAAGGCAAAAATAGCATGTTTGTGAACCAGTCGATTTATTTTTAGATCCTCTTTTTTGGAAGCTTTTTCCGGAATCCATTGTAGCTCCGTCGGAGAAGTGGAAGTTGCCTGCTCTCTTGCTCGTCATCTCAGATTCGCTGCTCTACAAGAGATAATATACTCGCCTTATAAATTTCTATTTTTTTTGGGTAGTAATCCATTCTAGTTTCTGTATAAGGTGTCTTCATGTCAAAATGGTTATTGTATTTAATTGTCACTGTTGCATTTTGAATGAGGTTACATAATTAATTTGTGTGTTCCTAAAGTTATATTCAAATTATTTTATGTGTCTAATCCTATCCTATTTTTTGTGTTAAATAGCTTACAATTTTAGTCTCGTTTGAGTTCCTACATGTTCGGTTCCAAGTAAGGTATATTTAGCCTAAGTTTGATGAGCATTTTGGTTTCCAATCTGATTGCTTTCTTCATGAAGTGTGTTTGCTAAGACCTCAATGACGTATAATTTCTTTGTTTTTAGTGAAGTTTACTCTTATCCCATGCCTAAATTCTCTGAATATGGTTAAGATTCAGTAGTGTTACTTTCGTTTTTATTTTAGATACAAATCTGTAATGACCTGGCTCGGCCTTATAAGCATATCATATCAACATCTCTTGTCGCATGTACTAGTAAAATTCTCATGGTAAATGCTTTAGTTTTCAAGAGTATATTTTCTTTGTAGTAATTTAAGTTTACAATGTGCACTTATTAAACCTCTGTTAGTCTTAGGTATGAGATTTGTTTATTTCATTTTTCGATTCGCCTTAGTTTCGTTATTTGAAGATTTTGGGTGAATGATGTTGTAAAGAATGTCTTGTTGAGTTCATCTTAATTAGCAAAGTTATGTAGTAATATGTTTTGATACTTAAGATTCTGTCATGATAGTTTGGGTTAGGAAAGAGTCAAGATTTTTATGGACACATGATTGAACCCTTCATTTGAGTTGTTGCCTTTTTCAGAAAAATGATTTGCACCAGTAGATTCTAAGTGAGTCTTATTATGATGAATATTCTTTCAATACAATATTGGTGTGTCTTTGTTGGTATTTCATTTAAAAATTTAATTTAATTATGGTTAGAATTTTGTACCAAGTTTGCAACAAAGGTTTTGTCATCTTAGTCATAGCATATATATAATCTGGAATTCATTCTTCTGCCCTCATATGTTTGCATTTTCAAATTTTGAGTTGTTGTGACTTTCTTCCTTATCCTAATCTTTATCATTTTTTATTGCATGAACTCACTCCATCCGAGTCTACTTTGGACTCCCCTCCTTACAATTTCGAGTATCGAGTCAGCCATAGGTGTCTGAGGGTGTAAGGGAAGCAGATTACAGGTCTCGAAAAGCAGAAAAATGGGTTATATACATCCGATATACAGTGATATACAACTAAAGTATATAAAAATGGGAATTTGGTAAAATCCCAAATATTGCAGCGAAATTGGCTCAAAAAGGGGGCTCAAATTCATTTCTCCTTTACCTTAAAGGTGATTAATTGTCTTTATTTATTGTTTGTTTTTTTATCATTAACTCTAACTTTAGAATTGTTAATTAACTTAATTAGATTCCCCAAAATATGAGTTATTTTTTTTGTGTTGGTTTAATTTTAATACATTTCATTTTTTTGTTCATTTATTTTATTAATCAAGTATATTGGTCAAAATTGTATATCTTTAACTGAGTTAAATCTTTTTTTTTTCTTAAAAAGAATTATTCTTTAATGCTTCTTCACTTAATCACATTTGTTTTTAAAATGTTTTTCCTTTATTTAGTCATTTCCTCAAAAAGGGGTTAGTTAAAACTTTTTATTTATTCTCCAATTAATTTAAAATAGTTTTCATGTTTTAATGAATCAAATTGATTCAATTTTTTATTAAAATGATTCAAATAACTTCTAATGAATCTGATTTTTGTCAAAATCCTAATCGTAATGCATTTTAATTCAAATGTTTCATTTTAGGTTCTTTTGTCTAAAAAATAAAATAAAAATAAAAATGTGTCATTTAATTAATTATTTTCTCAAAGTTAATCAAATATTGTAAATTATTATTTTTATAATCTTTTTCCAAAAAATAGTCAAAATATATTTTAACCAAGTCGTAGGATAACCGCGTGTTAGCGGGCGTTTCAAATACCTTAAAAACCTTCTTGAAGCGTAAATAAGAACTGCTTACCCATTTTCTCTAAATTTATAAATATTTAATTTGTTAAAATCTTTTTAAATTAATTTTTTCTTAATTTCTTTAAAAAGGTAAATGGCGACTCTTTTCTAAGTACTTTTCTCAAATGTTTTGTAATTAGAACATTTCAAAAAGTAATTTTTCTAAAGATAGTTAATTACGGCATAACAATGGTAACATCAACATTTTGATGAGTAGAAGACTTCAAGAGGAGAACTTTTTCAGTTGTGATATTATCGGAGAAATTGTCCATGACGTCCTTCGTTTCTATTGACGACCACTCTGGGAGATGATGAGAAGTGTCCAGCATCTGTCTAACAAGTGGGAAGGCGCCGATCACCGGAGGATGAACTTTCAAGGTGAGAACTTTGGTGTGTGAATGTTGCTTGTTCTCCATGATCTCAAGGCAAGGGTATGGCGCATCTCGGTCACTAAAGTCCATTGTCGCTGCTAGAAATCAATATTGCACAACGTAGCTCTGAAAAAAAGGAGGTTACATTGGCGAAAACATAATAGGAGTAATCAAAAGACAAAAGGATTTGACCATCAGAAACGAGTTCAACCTTGAAAATTAAAACTGTAGCAATTGAAGAGGAATTTACCTACAAATATTTTATATGTCGTAGTTCCATGTTTCTAGATTCGAAAAATTAAACGGCTTGCAATTTCAATTCTTCTACAATTAGAAATGAATTTTACACTACGGACGCGCAAATTTGTCAATCAGAAACGGGTTCAATCTTGAAGATCAAAACTGTAGCAATTGAAGAGGAATTTGGCTACAAATATTTTATATGACGTATTGCCATGTTTTTCGTTGCGGAAAAATCAAACGGCTTACGATTTTGATTTTTCTACACTTAGAAATAAATTTTACATTACGGACGTGCAAATCTGTCAATCAGAAACATGTTAAAACTTGAACATCAAAACTATAGCAATTGAAGAGGAATTTGGTTACAAATATTTTATATGTCGTAGTTCCATGTTGCTAGTTTTGGAAAACTCAAACAGCTTGCTATTTCGATTTTTCTACAATCAGATATAAATTTTACCCTACGGACGCACAATTTTGACAATCAGAAGGTTCCACATTGAGGATAAAAACTGTAGCAATGAAATAGAAGTTTGGCTGCAAATTTTTTTCTATGTTATAGCCCTGTGTTGCTAGTTTTGAAAAAATCAAACGGCTTGCGATTTTGATTTTTCTACAATTAGATATGAATTTGACACTACAGACCCGCAAAGCTGAACCATCAAAATGGGTTACTGCTAAACAAGATTTTAAGTTACCTGAGAAAGTAGCAAGAGTACTTTTGCTTGAAGTTTTTGAGATATGATGGAGGTTACGTCTCTTGATTTGATAAAAAACAAGCAACGTCGCAACTGAACATTAAATATAGTCGGATAACTTGTTTTTTGTAGCGTCTAAAAATTTTGTGTGATGAAATTCTTTATGCATTGGAGAGGATTATATAGTGATTCTTGTGAAAGATTTCTAATCTTTCCACAAGGCATAATAAGGTGAATTTGGAGAAGAAAATTTGATTTGGGTTGAGATATTCACTGTCCATTTTGAAGCCACACCAATATGGAATGATGAACCAAAGAGTTAAGGAAAGAAAAATATATTCATTGACTTGGATACCAAAGGAAAGTTAATATTATTTTTTATTTAATTCAAAATCCAATCAATCTTCTTGGTTTTTCTTACACCTTGCAAGGAAGATCACACGGAAAAATAATGTTACTACTCACTAAACAATCTATTTGAAATCAATATAGAGGGTCTGCGTGGTTGTCGATCAAGAATGTTTTAAAATTTTGTGTGATGAAATTCTTTATGCATTGGAGAGGATTATATAGTGATTCTTGTGAAAGATTTCTAATCTTTCCACAAGGCATAATAAGGTGAATTTGGAGAAGAAAATTTGATTTGGGTTGAGATATTCACTGTCCATTTTGAAGCCACACCAATATGGAATGATGAACCAAAGAGTTAAGGAAAGAAAAATATATTCATTGACTTGGATACCAAAGGAAAGTTAATATTATTTTTTATTTAATTCAAAATCCAATCAATCTTCTTGGTTTTTCTTACACCTTGCAAGGAAGATCACACGGAAAAATAATGTTACTACTCACTAAACAATCTATTTGAAATCAATATAGAGGGTCTGCGTGGTTGTCGATCAAGAATGTTTTAAAATTTTGTGTGATGAAATTCTTTATGCATTGGAGAGGATTATATAGTGATTCTTGTGAAAGATTTCTAATCTTTCCACAAGGCATAATAAGGTGAATTTGGTGAAGAAAATTTGATTTGGGTTGAGATATTCACTGTCCATTTTGAAGCCACACCAATATGGAATGATGAACCAAAGAGTTAAGGAAAGAAAAATATATT
>JAJOOO010016743.1:0-10397 GCA_029582685.1 Solanum piurae | reverse complement strand
CCAACCAAATAAAAACCTGTCCACTTTAAATGCTCATAGATACGAGAATTTGAATAACTAACTGCAAAGCAAATCAGTTCAAATTCTATGTCCAAAAAATAGAAAAATAATTCAAAATGAAAGTATTTCCTCTTCTTTGCATTAGCTGATGCAATTCCGATTATATTATTACAAGCCCAAATTTGATTTGAAACGCACTTCGACTCCAACCGTAAGTTCTTCACGCAGTTCATCATTTGTAAATCATAGTTTTTTGGTAACAATTGTGAACATCACCATTCATAACAAACGAGAATTACAACTTTAATTACCTAACAACACAGAGTTCCTCGTCTAGTCACTTCTCCTCACAGGTAGTAACCAATTAAAATTTGAATAAAACTCCTACATTTATACAGTTTTTTTTATTCCCGAAATCTACCTATCCTACCTATGAATTCCCTTTTGATCTCTGTGTTATAAATTTAAAGTCAAAAAATAAATTTAAAACTATTTTTTCTCTTCCGCTAGATGAATGAGCTCCTTTTGTAACGGTAGGGGTGTATGTGAGTCATTTGTATAACGGTAAGAGTAAATGTGAGTCATTTTCATAACGAGAATATATCAGCTCTAAATACAAAGTTGAGGGGTATATCAGATCCTTTTCCCTAGAGGTGTCAAATGGGCGGATTGAGTTGAAATTTGAGATATTAGAATGGGTTGAAATAGAAATTGGATTGGGTCTTGACCCGCCCAAGTTTATTTTGGGCTCAAATGGATTGGGCTTAAAAACGAGTAGGGTTTTGACCCGCCCAATTTGACCTGCTTAATCTCAATAATTTTACTATATTATTATTTAAGTTTTATAACCTGAATTTCAACTTAAGAAGATTTATAAAAAAAAAAAAAAGTTACAAATCTATATATCTATATCTATATAAAAGAGAAACATAGAGAAGGTGATGTGGCACCTCTCTATGGATGGCCTCCATTCCTATTTATCTTTTTTTCTCAATAAATAATTTGTTTATTAATTTAAAAATTCAATCATATTTACTACTAGGGAATTTGGCCGCGCTTCGCGCAGTTATAAAAAATATATGTTAATTTACTTTAGAAATTAATTATGACACAAGAAATAAAAAACCAACTATAGAAATAAGAAAATGATAAAATCACAATACAAATCTTTTTGTAGAATTAGAGCTTAAGTGAATTACATTTTTATTATAAAATATTTTTCAAAATTAAAAGGCTAATTTATTAAGAAAATCATATATTATGATGTTAATACATATAATTCGAATAAACATATTTAAGGACTTGATTTATTTTTTCTTGTTTTTATTAAATGTTAAATTTACTATCGAATCTTATTTGAAAAATAATAATGATGACACTAAAAATAGGAGGAAAAAGAGATAAGTATTTCAATTTAATTTCTTCTATGATACTTAATCCTTTCATTTTCATTGTTTTTTCTCTTATTTTTCATCATCGTCTAAATAAAAATATTTCTCGTATTTTCCATAATCATCATCTAAATAAACCTCTATTGCTAATTTTCGTGTATATCTTATATTATTCTTTTGGTGATTCTTTTAAAGTAGAAGAAATGAACAAATTTAGAGAAAATGTAAATGGTTCTTCACCATAATAAACACCTAAGAACTGTGTATTTCAATATTTAATATACATTTCTTTTGAGTCATGAGTAGTAAAATTTGAACGTCGGTTAGCGTAGTTAGCTATTTCTGGCAAAGTTACAAATAACTAATTTGGGCCTAAGTGAAAATGTAATTTACTACACTTAAATTTTTTATAAGAACCTAAATTTAAAAAAATTATAGAGATAACACGTTTTTGTTAAGTTCGTAATCACAAAAACAAAGATGAAAAAAAGTTACATAATCAATGCACATATTTTCGTGTTTTTATCCGGCTCCTCTTCTATCCAAAGAGACTTTTTATGGAGTCAAACTAAAGTATAAATATGGTATTACAATAATAATATAAAATATCACTATTTCAAATATGAAATAAAAATAATAATCTTGAGTAAGAATCTTATGAAACAAAAAATATGAATTTATATTGGCAAAATTAAAGTAATATCATAAGGTATCTTAAATTTTGAAATTAAATAATGGGGGTTATGAATATGAGAATTTAAAGAAAATGAGTTAATAATATTAATTAAAGTAAAAGTTCAATAGGTATAAGTTATGGAGATAAATTTTTTAGTATAAATAAAATAATGAAGACCAAAAAAAGAACTCATGAATTTGGGTGTCTAAGTTTTATTAGGAAAGAAAGCAAATCAACTTCTTCTTTTTTGTATTACTCCATTGTGTTTAATAAAATTGGAAGAGGAAAAAAAATACAATAAAAAAAGAGACAAATATCTTGAAAGATTGAAGTAGTAAATATTGAGACTTTTAATTACTTTTTATAAAGAATAATAGTGAGTGTAAATAATTATTGAGACTTTTAAGTATAACAATAAATAGAGGAGTAGTAATTGGTATATTTATTTTTTGTACAATAATAAGTAAGTAGAAAAATATGAAAACTTGTCAAAAAAAATTGAGGAAAAAGATAAATAGAATCCTTGGGCCTTGGCCAAAGAGAGGTGCAACTTCACGTTTCTAAAATCTAGCTTATATTATATATAGATTTTTAAGCACAACAATATCTAGTACCTATGAGAAATGTACTCTATAATATACCTTTCAACCAGGGTAGAGGGGCGGACCCATTATCCACCGAGTTTAGAAGGCTGTGATTGGTCCAAAGGGCGGGTCAAGACGGATTTCTCGGTTATCAAAAAAATAATAATATACCCTTCAACCATGGCAAAATTTTAGAATATTGAAATAAAAATAATACGTTAATTGAAAAAATTGAGGAACAAAATAAATAGAATCCTAGAGGTGCAACTTGAATTTTCTAACATTTAGCTTATATTATATATATATATATATTTAAGCACAACAATATCCAATAGCTATGAGAAATGTACAATAAATAATATACCTTTCAACCATGACAAAAATTTAGAATATTGAAATCAAAATAATACTTTAATGAATCTTTAAAGTATTAAAAACATTCAAACTTTATGCTTTTATGATTATCTCTCTTGATGAATCTTTCAACATAATTAAGATTCCTTCTTCATTTCGATGAACTTGTACTAAACTAATCTGAACATCTCTTTGTAATGAATCTTTGATGAATATATCTTTGATCTTCATCAAAGTGAAGCACATATCATGTCATTATCATTTCTATAATTTCTTATGGAAAAGATGAAGAATAAAAAAAAAATTAAAAAAGAGAAAAAGAACCACACTAATAATGAGAAAATGAAAAATGAATATTCAACATCTCTATGTATGATTGTTATTTATAGATTTGATAATCCATAAGAATAGTAAGAAATGAGTTGAATAGTCATGTTATTTAAGTAGAGAATATGAATAGATGGTGGTTTTTTTGTAACTCATTAGATATAATTAGAATAGTAAATGTGATTGAATTTTTTATTTAATAAAAAAAATATTTAATGAAAAGATTTAAGAAAAAAATCTCAAAAAAAGGAGAAAAATATATAAATATAAATGGAGGCCATAGAGAGGTGACACATCACCTTGTCTATGTTTCTCCTTTATATTATATATAGATTCTAATTATGTCTAATGAGTTACAAAAAAACCTCCATTTATTTATCTTCTCTACTTAAATAACATGCCTCTTCAACTTCTTTCTAACTAATCCAATCTATGTCATCTATGAAGATGTTCAATGTTCATTTCCATTTTTTCATTCTTTCTTTTTATTAGTGTAGTTTTTTATTTTTTTTAATTTTTTTTTCTTTCATCTGTCATGTACTTAATAATGTCATGATATGGTCTTCACTTTGATAAAGATCATAGATATATTCTTCAAAGATTCATCATAGAGATGTTCACATTAGTTTGGGTACAAGTTCATCAAAATGAAGGAAGAAACTTAGTTATCTTGGAATATTCATCAAAAGAGATTGTCATATTAGTAAAAAAGTTCGAATGATTTCCAAATATTTTGAAGATTCATTAATGTATTGTTTTGATTTCAATTAATATTATTTTATTTTATTTTGATCAGATATGTAAATTTCCTTTTATTCAACAAAAATTAAATTACGAAACTCTACTGATCTACATATTAGAAAGTTCAATTAGCATTTTTTTGTTAATTAACTTTGTTCTTCTTCTTATTATTATTACTATTATATATGTGAATGATTGAAGATGAAAAATATTACATTTTTATTTTTGTGTGTATCTGTTTGTCACTTTCTTATTAATATTTTAATTTTTTTGTCATTGTTGAAAGGTATAATATTACCTATGGTACATTTCTCATAGCTATTAGATATTATTGCTCATAAAATATATGATATGGTCTCAATAGTTTAGGTATGAAACTCACACTCTCAATAGTTTAGGTATGAAACTCAAAAAAAGGGGATAGTTTAGGTGTGTTTTTGATACTTATCTCTATTTTTTAAAAATAATATTGTTATGTTAATAACTTCCTAATTGTTTGACTTTATGCAACTGAATTTTAATTTTAATTTTTGTTTTGCTTTATTTGTGGAAATTGAGAATCTGTGAATTTTTTGCTTTTTTATTGATAAGAGTTAGAATTATTTATTTTTTATTTATTAAAAATGGCTGATCCACAACCATTTTGATTTTATTTTTCTTTCCTACTTTTTCAATTCATTATTTTTTTTAAAATTTGTTATTTAATTTTTTTATATTTCATGATTTTTTATTGATTTTAGGACTGTAGTAAAGTTATAAAACTGCTTTTTATTAATGTATTCATTTATATAAATTTTACAAAGGGACTTCTTTTAAAACTAATAAGCATAAACAAATATTAATTTAATAAGCATAAACACATATCGGATATAATCAGTTATTTTATTTTTAATTAGTTTATAGTTTATTAATATTTTTTGTTTCTTTATGATTTTATCTTCTTCTTTTTAATTTTTTATTTAAAATTAAAAAAATATACTTATCCTTTACATAGATTTTTATATTTAAAATAATTTTAATTTTTAGTTTTAAAAAATTATAAATTAGTTTTCCTTTTCTGACCTTATTTTTTTTAAAAAAAAACAAAAAATTATCCGTACCCTTTATATATATGTTATGTTATGTTATTATATATTCCACTATATATATATATATATATATATATATATTATATGCATTCTTGAAATAATAATATTTTTTTTAAAAAAAAAAAACTTTTTAATAGATTGAGATTTGATAAGTGATTTTCTTGTATTATCTCATCCTACTTTATCTATATAATGATGTGATTATCTTTAAATTAAATTTAAAAGTTAAATGTACAAAAAAAATTGATGGTCTTTTGTAAATATTAAGTCTTTCGTTTCAATATATATTAATTTTATGGATCACGTATGCATTGATTTATCTATTCAATAAACAAATATGATGAATTTTAAAAAATCAAAAGGAATAACTAATGAGAACACTATGACAATCAACTTAGTATTTCGTTTATAAAAAATATATCAACACAAAATTAAAATATATAGAGCACATAAATTTTACAATTCAACATTACATCTATTTATATATTTTATTTAATTATGAAGTATTATGTGGAAGTATTAGAGATAAGACCTAAAATATTGGGAAACAGATAATACATATGTTCACTTAAACTGCCATGGTAAAATTTAAATTCTAACTTATCGTTTTAAACTGTAACTTTTTTGAAAAAAATAAAGAAAAAAGAAAACAAAACATTTTTTATCATGTTTAAAACTATAACGTGTGTTTTAAATAATATGAAACTTTTGTAAATTGAACTTTTAAAATTTGATATTTACAACAAAATTGTGGTTTGGACACCATTAATAATTTTAAAATAGTAAATATGTTTTTGTATAATTTGTGTAATTTTAATTATAATTTTTTTTAAACAATTTAATAGATCTAGTTAATTAGTATATATATAATTTGAATATTATAATTAGTTTAAAATTTAAATAGTTCTGACGGTTTAGGTATTTTTTTTTATTACTATTATTATTATTATTATTATGATTATTATTAAAAATATAATATTTTTTATTATTAATTTTTACCAATTAGTTATTTAAAAAAATAGAAGTTCGACAAATATAATAAATAAATAATGTGATATAGATATTAGTTTGTTAGAATTACTGTGGTTAATTTTTAATTTGAATTGAATTGTTATGTGCTCCTAAAATTTAGCACAATTATCTATATAGTAGGTATATTTTTAATTTTAACTTTATATTTTAAAAATTCATTAAAAGAAAAATAGGAAGAGCAATTTATTAGGAACAAACACATTCAATTTATTTAAACATTTAAACAATTAAAAAAGAGAGATCAATACAAAAAAATTTAACGTAAACAATTTTTAAAAATTGTTTTTAATTTATGTTTTTTAAAGACATTTGTCATTATTTGTGAAAGTTGATGACATGTGTCTAGTTTTATTTAAAAGTGTGTATTTAAAATATTTGAATAGTTATATAATATTTAATTATTTATTAATTTAAATTTTAAAAAAATTGTGGCACTGACATGTGTCTTTTTTTCTTCTCCTATTATATATAGATAGATTTCTAACACAAATTTAAAAGATCGGCTACTTCTTCATATGGCTGACATGTGCTTTTTTTTTTAAAAAAAAACATGTTTCTTTTTTAAATTTGATTTTTTAAATACTAAAATTTCAAGATTAATTGTGGCGCCGACACGTATGCTGTTTTTCCTCTCCTATTATATATAGATAAATTTAATATAACTGATTTTTACATTTTTTTTTCTTTATTTCATCAATCAATCTTTAATTATATATAAGTGCAATCCACAAATTAAACGCACATAAAAAAATAAATTACTCTACACAGAGTTAAGTATTATCCTCCCAAAGAAAGGTTTGCCTTTCAAAATTTCATTTTTTATGTGGAGATTATGGTTTAGAAGAATTCCTATAGGGGAAGTACTGATTAGAAGAAGGATTGTGGATCATGTTGACTGTTGTTGTTGTAACAACAATGCCCCTGAAACATTCTCTCATCTTTCTGTTAACTGTACAATTGCTTAAACTTTGTGGAAATGGTTTAGGGATGCTGCAGGATTACACTGTCCAATTGTTCAACTTAGACAGAAAGGATTGGTGGAGGGCTTATGGAGTGCCTAAATTAGACCATTATAAGCAGTCCCTATATTTATAATTTGGCAAATTTGGAGAAGGAGGAATATGATTAAACATGGTGGAAGCATGGCAAAAAATTCAATGTTGTTGGAGATTCAGAGGAACATTTATATGTTCACCAAGTTTAGATACCCATGGTTAAGGAATATTCCTAAAACTTGGCCTACAATTATTTAGTTCCTTGAAGGGTATTAACCACTGATAAAGACTAAAATTGTGAGATGGATTCACCCTCCAGCTGGGGTTTATAAGTGCAATACTGATGCCTCATTTGATTATGAGACAGGCATTGGGGTCATAGCTTTCTGTATCCAGAATGAGGTGGGGGATTTGGTGTATGCAGAATCTAAAGAGGTTACAAAGGATTTAATTTTGGAGGCCGAGATCATAGCAATTAAGGAGGGCCTATATTACTGTATTCAGAAGACCTTGATACCCTTGATTATTGAAACTGATTCTCTGTAAGCTCAGAAAGCACTAATTGGAGTGTGGGAGGTTTTTTACTAAATCGTTTGTTCATGGTGCAGGAATTGAGAGACGACAATATCATAACATTCAGGATCTATCACAGAAGGCTAGGACAATATTGCAACTAGAGAAAACAAATATACCTAATTTGAGGATTAGAAAAGTGCAAAACAGAAGCTACAATGGATAAGAACAACCATTACAACAGGTTTAGAATGATAAAGCATCTTCAACAATATAAGGGATGGGAGATGTACCATTGATCTCCGAGCGATAAATAGTTTGGTTACAACATCCGACATATGTCACCTTAAACAGTGGTATTAATTCCAATGGGGTTCAACCTGTTGAGGAGACTAATCAAAAGACTGAGTACCAAATTGTATAAATGAAGTAAAGACAAGATACTCATCTTACACGGCTCCGTCACTGATTGTTTTTTGCGTATTTCAGCTTTGTTAATAACCAAGGTTCAGGTCGTCCGCATCCAAGTAGAAAAAGTCTTCAATGGCTGTTGAATCATCACATCAGTGAGATTTTTTTATGTTGAGGTGATTACAATCCATACTTGGATCTTTATCGATCCAGCGGCTATGACGAGGTAGACGGATCGCCAGGAGGATCTTCCAATGACGAAGTGCTTGAATTTTTCCAGGGGAGCCGTCGATTTGTTTGAAGAAGAAGAAGAAGAAGCCATTGCGGCTGGAGCTTCCTTTGTTTCCTAATGGAGTGTCGTTTGATTTGGCTGTGCTATTTCTGTTTTTGGGACTTGGGTCACTTTTGGACCCAAATTTGTATGTGATGACTTTTTTATTTACTACTCCAAAATGGATGGTCCAAAATTATTATTTTTTTAAAAAAGTATTATCCTCCCAATGAAAAACATAATTTACCTTTTTATGTGGGTAAAGAAATATAGAACGTACGCAGAAAATAGTATTTAAAGGTAAGGTAATCCTAGGGAGCACGCTTCGCTTTGTTTCAATTTATGTAATGACTAGAAAAGATCTCTCAGATCTTTCAGAAATAAATGGACTCTGAATCTTTACCTCGACTGGCTAAATGCTCTCGATCACATTCGGTGTCATTTTTTAAAAAGAAATGTTGTCAAAGAGATCATGAAGAAATATGGGGCTCATTTTCTTTTGAGTTACCAATAGGATCCCAAACCCTGTGTTGAGGTAACCAACCCATTACAATTATAACATAAATTGCTTAAAAAATTAACAGTTACCCATAACGATTCCCGTCATAAAGTGCTGACAAAAACCTATGAACAACTATAAAGTAAGAAAAAAGAATGAAGATTAAGAAAAGAACCACCTCGTTTATCATTGAAATTTGACAGTTAGATTACTTTTTAACCTTTAAAAAGATCCTCAAACACCAAAGTAAAAACGTGAAATTGCTGGTCAAGGGGTTTGTTGACGTCCATGGCCAGCGATTGAGTTTGAGCTTTTCGAGAAGAAAATCAGAGAGAGAGAGAGCAACTGGAGAAAGTGGAAAGACACCGAGAAATAAAAGAGAGAGCAACTGGAGAAAGAAAAGGATTCTTCTAGAACATGCACCGAACAATTTTAATGATAAAAGAGTGTTTTGCTCTTGGTCATCCATGACTTCACTTTTCTATTTCTCAGGTGCCGAAAGTACTACAGATGTACTCAGGTTCATCTTCACAGCCAGCTGAATATTCATTGAAAGAGACAACCCGTCTTTGGATGAGGGCGTATAGTAGGGGGCCGAGTTGTTCGAGGTGGCAGAACATTCAGCACATATGACCTCGGTGAGCCTATGTTATTCCTGTTTGTAAGAGTCGTGAAAGCACAATGTTTGCCTTCCAAAGATATCACAGGAAGTCTTGACCCTTATGTTGAAGTAAGAGTTGGGAACTACAAAGGAGACACACAACAATTCGAGAAAAATCTAAAGTCCAGAATGGAATACAGTACTATTTTCTTTTGTTAAAGAAAGAATGCAGTCTTTGTTGGGAAAAAGCGGACAAGCACAAAAATATACATGGTAAAAGTAATGGAAATAAAATGGGAAAATAATGACACCAAGAATTTTACGTGGAAACCCTTCTAAATAAGGGAAAAAACCACGGGCCAAGAGGAGCAACTGATATCACTATAGTAAGGAGTTTTACACCGTGTAGTCACGAATACAATACTCAAAGTGACTACTACACACTCAAAAGGAATAACACTCTTTTGATCTTCCACCTTACTAAAATATCGCTCACACTCTATTTTTCTTCACAGACTATTTTCTTGTATAACCTATGGAAACCTCACAGCTCTCTAAATATTTTACTCTCTCTGTGAATTGGTGTATCAAATGAGGAGCTGAAGTGCTCCTTTTATAGATGCAATTGCATTGCACTATTCAAAAATCATGCCACCGAAAGTTTATAATTTCTCAACATTTGCAGTGTTTTTCAACATTTTCTGCTATTGCAATTTGCCAACAATTGACAATTGCATGCAGCAATTGTTGAAGTCAACAATGGAATAGTGGGACTGGACCCCACAAATCTCCCCCTCCAGTCCCATTCACTGGAAAGAGGTATCTTCATATTCTTTAGAGGGAGCACATACCCACAAGTTCTTTGCATAACTCGAACTTGTCTTTCGGTATCGTCTTGGTCAGCATATCTGCAG
>JAJOOO010016742.1:0-11683 GCA_029582685.1 Solanum piurae | reverse complement strand
GACACGGATGAAAAATCTAGTACATCCGGAATAAAAAACCTAAAAAATTTAAAATATTATAATGAAAACTATGAACAATATGATAGAAATAAACCGGTATGGGATAAAAGATTAGATAAAAAATGGACACCTAGACCAATAACCGAACAACATAATTTTTTAGACTTAGACTGTGTAGCAGATATAAATAAAACAATCCAATTATGGATAGGATATATATCAAAACAACTAATAGATAACAAAATAGTAATAAAAGAAACACCAGGATATATAGAAAGAACACTTATAGGAACAGTAAAATTATGGCTACAAAATTTATCAGACGAAAGTTTAAAAACTTTAAGAAGTAATAAAAAATTTGATGGTGAATTAGCAACTACAACTATGAAAATATTATATAAATACGAAATAGCTATAAGAAATGAATTTAGTAGCATGACAACAGAAATAGAAGAACAAAATAAAGAAAAAATCATAAACCGAAATATAATGACAAAATTAGAAATATGCAATATGTGTTATATAGATGAATATACATGTGCATTTAGAGAATATTATTATAAAGGAACATATAGTACAGAAGAAAGTAAAGAAATAAGAAAATTATATTTTACAAAATTACCAGAACCTTTAAATTCAAAAATAATAAAAAGTTGGAATGAAGCAGGGTTAACAGATACTTTAGGAGCTAGAATAAAATTCTTACAATGATGGTTTATAGAACTATGTGAGAAACATAAAGAAGAGATTAAAATGGAAAAGATATTAGTAAGAAACTTAGCATGTTGCAAAAATAAAACAGCACTCCAATTTAGTTGCACGGATAGGTATTATAAGAATAAAACAAGAAACTATAAAAAATATAGATCAAAATATAAATATAAAAAACCTGTAATGACCCTCCAGGTCATTGTTAAATTAAAGCATTCATTCCATCGTTTAGAGCGTTCCTGTAGCGACCCCAAGTCATTTATGACTTCCTGGCACTGACTGTTCGGTCTCCTGGTCGTTCGTTTGGGTTTTAGGCCCGTTTCCCTGTTTTGGAGATTTTATAACTTGAAAAGTTGACTTTGGTCAACCTTGTTGGAAGACGTGCTCATATGAAAGTTTTAACAGCTAGGTTAGCTTCAGAATATCGATTTTGGTCTAGAACGACCCTTTTTTCACTTCCCGAGGCTTTAGATGCCCGTTGTGGAATCTGGCTCAAAACGATACTGGGTGTGGGACCCACCTTTCATCGAAGCGATCTCCAATAGAAATTCCGACTTCACCGTTGAGTCCGAAATATCATTTCCAATCAGATTCCATATATGGTTTGTGTTTTTTCGACTCCGAACGATTCTGAAATATCGAAATTTAAGTTTGAAGAGTTGTTGAATTCTAACGCGGTGGTGACGTGTCAGAGCCACGCGACGCCACGTGGCAGCGTGTTGAAATCTGGAAATAGATTTAAGGATAATTTTCGTCCATTTTTCTTTCCTCATCTTCAAACATAGATATCTCCTCCATTTTAAGCTCAAATTAGGTGATTCAAAAAGCTAATTTCAAGAGAATTTCGTGGGGAATCTATAGGTGAGCTCAGAAACGCGAGGGGAGGCTTCGTTTGAGGTAAGGAATCGAATTTAGCTACTGCTAGAGTGATTTTCGGAATGAATTTTTGTTGAACTTTGAAAGGTTAGATCTTGAGTATCTTAGGTCCGTTTTGAGTCATTCTTGAGGCTAACTTATAGATTTTTTCGCAAGGATCGTCGTGGTATAATCTGTTTGGGGTGGAAGGGTCTCGTTTTTCCAGAAATTGGTGATCAAGGGGCTGCCAAGTCGTAAGTCAAGACTTATTAATGATTTTAATTGTTGGAGCTGATTTGCTATGGTTTAGGCATATTTTTGTGCTAAATTTTGGGGTATTATTTTAGTAAGGTTTTTGGGACGTTTTAACGGATTCATTTTCGGGATTCCAATTGTGGGTCCCACAATCCCATTTTAGACCTAATTTTGGGTCCGCCTCCGAAAATTGTAATTTTAGTGTCAACATATTCGTAATGACGAGGTGATTAACCTTTTGATAGTGGGAAAGCTTTTGGAGACCGTTCGGAGGGGAAAAGCTCCGGTACCGTGAGTTGGAGCACGCGTGATCGGCTTTCAGGTAGGCTATGGTTTTCCCCTCGTGATATTGAACATGTTTAGGTAATTGTTTATTGATTTGCTTGAGTATGGAGGGTTTCAGGTGTCGAACATGCTAAATTACTATAATTCCTGCCTTAGACCTTATTTCGGGAAATTGTTGGATTATGACAGCATGACTCTTGTTATTATTGAACATCCATATCTTGTGGTGTATATGATAATATTGATTTGAAATATGTTTGGCCTTAGTCTAGGCTTAGACTAGTGTTGCCATAAACTTGCGAGGTTTCGGATGTCGTTGGGCAGTAGAACTTTTTCCGACGTCGTTTCGGACTGTCAGTTCCTCGTAGACTGATATAACAGACTGGAGTTTGATAGTTTGAGCCTTAGCTAGGCGGTAACTCAGCTTCTGACCTTGTATCCATAATCCCCTACTTTTCTTTTGGCTACAGTACCCGGTTAGAGTCCGTGGTCCAGCTTACCTGTGATCTGATTTTGGCTACAGTACCCGGTTAGAGTCCGTGGTCCAGCCCACCTGTGCCCGACTTTTGACTACAGCACCCAATTAGAGTCCGTGGTCCAGCCCATATAGGTTGACTCATTAGCTATAGTACCCGATTCTAGTCCGTGGTCCAGCTTGCACGTGGTGCATTTCCAATTCCTTATTGAAGCTTCAGTTTAGTCCTGATTACCCTCATCTGTAGGTTGAGGTTTTGGAGGTTGGAGATGTTCCGATTAAAGTCCGGGAAGTAATGAGATCTTGGAATATAATTGGGAATGGTTCCGTTAACGTCCGGAAGTTGGTAATATTGTGATAGACCTTCTAGCTCCATTATTTTACTTTAACTGCCGGTGCATCTGCCGGGCTTACGGGGGTCCGTGCAGGTGATTTCTTTTATTGTGCACGGGCGTACCCGTCGGGTTTATGAGAGCCCGACGGAGTTAGTTAGATTCCTTGTCTTTGATGCTTGTACGCTCTTGTATATACCCATATTTATGACTCTTTTACACTTGATTGTGACCCTTTATTTGCATTTCAGTTCACTTTTGCTTAGCTTGCTCAGCCGGCCTGATGGCTACTGGGTACCTGTTGTTTTGGTACTCATACTACACTCTGCATATATTTTCGTGATGCAGGTCCGAGTACTAGCTACCGACGTTGATTTGAGCCAGCTGCGGTCGTGATCGGAGGCAAGGGTTAGCACACAACGTCCTGGATTTGCCCGTTTTCTTCTGTACTTACCTTTGCTTGTCTTTGGCCTTTTTAGACAGCTTGTTTCTGTGATCCACTTTTAGGACTTGTACTTTTGTTAGCAACTCTGTACTGGTGACTTCCAGGTTTTGGGAGGAATTCATTTTGTGTATATGTCTAGTCGTTTCAGCCCGTTCATTGCATGTTCTTGTTATATTTATTACTATTTTAGGTTGATTGGTTGGTTTTCTACCCTAACATCCCATTACTTCGAGTTCCGGGATATAGATCGGCTTGCCTACTGGTGGGTCATATAGTAGGCGCCATCAGGACCTGAGAAATTGGGTCCTAACAAATTTGTATCAGAGCCCCAGGTTCGTTGGTCTCACTTGTACAGAGCTAACGTCTAGTAGAGTCCTGCAGATCGGTACGGAGACGTCCGTTACTTATCTTCGGGAGGCTACAGGATGTCTTTAGGAAAGTGTCCCTTTTGTATCACTGTCGTGCACTGTGTATCTTATCGGTTTCCGAAAATCTTACTTGTTCCACTCTTTTACGGGGATGGCTCGCACGCGTGGTAGGGTCCCAGCTAGGAGTAGAGGCCGACCTCGAGGTCGTGCCAGAGCTACAACACCAACCCAGGACCGAGAGCAAACTCCGGAGCCGGTGATGGAGCCACCAGCAGCTCCAGCACAGCAGCAACCGATGGGCCCGGGACCAGCCCAGCCACCGCCCGAGCCTGTGGCCACTCCAGGTATACAGGCGATGCTCGTACAGATACTAGCTGCCATTGGGGGTATGCAGCAGGCCCCAGCTCCAGTACCGCAGGGCCAGCCTATACCAGCGGCATCGGTTGTTCAGCCTGACGAGTTGGAGGGCATCATGCCACTCCGGGAGCAGAAGATGCTCGGGGTGTTCCTTAGACTATCACGACCGAGGTTTTCTGGGACTGTGGGTGAGGATGCCTATGATTTCCTACTTACTTGCCGCGAGCGGCTACAGACTTTGGGTTTAGTGGAGTCGAGAGGAGCAGACTTCACCGCTTACCAGCTAGACGGTCCCACCAGGCAGTGGTGGCGTACATACTTAGAGACCAGGCCAGCTGGGTCTCCACCGGTCATATGGACTGAGTTTTCAGAGGCCTTCTTGGCCCGATTTATTCCCAGGAGCATCAGAGATCAGCTCAGAGATTAGTTTGCTCGGTTAGAGCAGGGCTCCATGACAGTATCAGGTATGAGGCCCGATTCCACGAGCTCTCCAGGATTGCCGCCATGATATTACCTACTGAGAAGGAGAGGGTTCGTTGTTTTGTTCGGGGTTTGAGACTACAGCTGCGGATTGAGACTCAGTCTTTAGTCTCAGCGGGCCGCTCATTTCTGGATGTAGTGGACCATGTTCGCACTATTGAGCAGCTCTGTTGCGATGCCCAAGGGGGCAACGACAAGAGAGCTAGACAGGAGGATAGTTATGATAGGCGCCGTTTCAGACCCAGAGAGTCTTATGATAGATCTTAGCAGAGGTTTCAGTCGGGTCAGACTAGTTGCCCCTTCCAGGCCTCTCTCCAGGTATCGGAGGGTGATCAGCACCGCCATATTGGTTTTAGTGCCCGGTCCTAGTCGGGGCCGAGATAGTTCACAGATGGGTTCTTCTGGCCGGAGTAGCCGACCTCCAGCTCTCAGTCGACAGTCCCAGGGGTGCTATGAGTGTGGGGAGTTAGATCATTGGGCCCGCGAGTGTCCCCATCGCAGGTTAGCCTTACTCGCTCCACAGGTAGCTAGGAATGCGCCAGCGCCAGCACCTCCAGCTAGAGGCGGAGGTCAGGGACAGGACCGGAGGGGTGGTCACCAGGGTATACGGGGTGGTCCCCGAGGAGGCAGGTTAGGGGGCAGAGCTGATGCATAGGGTAGGGAGCCCAGACCCACTTCTATGTAGCTCCAGCTAGAGCAGATGCTGAGACCTCAGACGATGTGATCACATGTACAGTGTTATTATGCCATCAGCCCGCATCCGCTTTATTTGATCCAGGCTCTACTTATTCTTATATATCTGTTTATTATGCTACTCGATTGAGTATGAGCCCATAGCTATTGGTTGAGCCGTTCCGTGTTTTGACCCCGGTAGGTGATTCTTTAGTAGTGGATCAGGTATTTAGATCTTGTGTGGTGACTATTCAGAGGCGAGACACTAGGGTTGATCTCATTTTGCTTGACATGGTGGATTTTGATTTGATTTTGGGTATGGATTGGTTATACCCCCACCGTGCGGTCTTGGATTTCTATGCCAAGACCGTTACTTTAGCCATGCCTGGTATTCCACCAGTGGTGTGGCGGGGCTCTTGTAGTCGCACGCCAGTTGGGGTGATATCTTTTGTTCGAGCCCAGAGGTTGATGGCTAGCGGGTGTTTGGCTTATTTAGCTTATGTTAGAGATGTTAGTAGGGAGGGTCCTACCGTTGATTCAGTATCTATTGTTCGAGAGTTTACATATGTGTTTCCTGTCGATCTGTCTGGTCTCCCTCCTGATCGTGACATTGACTTTCCTATTGAAGTAGAGCCGGGAACTAAGCCCATTTCTATACCACCATACCGTATGGCCCTCGTAGAGCTCAAGGAGCTCAGTGTTCAGATTCAGGATCTCTTAGATAAGGGATTCATTCGGCCTAGTGTATCGCCTTGGGGTGCCCCTGTCCTCTTCGTGAAGAAGAAGGACGGTACTATGTGATTGTGCATCGACTACAGGCAGTTGAACAAGGTGACGGTGAAGAACCGTTACCCCATGCCTAGGATTGATGATCTATTTGACCAACTTCAGGGTGCTGTGGTATTTTCTAAGATTGATTTAAGATCCGGCTATCATCAATTGAGGATTAGGGCAGCGGACGTCCCTAAAATTGCATTTAGGACTCGTTACGGCCACTATGAGTTCCTAGTGATGTCTTTTGGGTTGACTAACGCCCCTGCCGCGTTCATGGACTTGATGACTAGGGTGTTTAGGCCGCACTTGGATTCGTTTGTCATAGTCTTCATAGATGACAGTCTAGTATACTCACGGAGTCGGGAGGAGCATGAGCAGCATTTGAGGATAGTGCTCCAGACTTTGAGAGGCCAGCGACTTTATGCCAAGTTCTCAAAGTGCGAGTTTTGTCTTGAGTCCGTAGCATTCTTGGGGAACGTAGTGTCTAAGGATGGCATTATGGTAGATCCCGCTAAGATTGAGGCCATTCGTGATTGGGCCAGGCCCACCTCTGTGACTGAGATTCGTAGCTTCGTCGGATTGGTAGGCTACTACAGGCGTTTTGTTGAGGGATTTTCTACTGTAGCAGCGCCTTTGACTTGGTTGACTCGCCGGGATGTTCCGTTTGTGTGGTCGGAGGAGTGTGAGAGGAGCTTTCTGAGGCTTAAGGAGTTGCTTACTACCGCTCATATATTGACTCTTCCAGTTGAGGCCGAGGGGTTTACTGTTTATTGTGACGCATCCGGCATCGGTTTGGGTTGTGTACTGATGCAGCAGGGCCGCGTTATTGCTTATGCGTCGAGGCAGCTTAAGACGCACGAGCACAACTACCCCACTCATGACTTAGAGTTGGCGGCAGTAGTTTTTGTGCCTAAGATTTGGAGAAATTACATGTATGGAGTTCGATGCGAGATCTATACTGATCACATGAGCCTTCAGTACATTATGAGCCAGAGGGATCTTAATTCGAGACAGCGCCATTGGATTGAGCTCCTGAAGGACAATGACCTCTCTATTCTCTACCATTCGGGCAAGGCGAATGTAGTAGCGGACGCTTTGAGTCGGAAGGCAGTGAGTATGGGTAGTCTAGCCTTTCTTTCTACTACAGAGCGACCATTATCTTTGGACATCCATTCCATAGCTAACTGGATGATACGGCTTGATATATTTGATTCCAAGTGGGTACTAGCTTATGTGGATGCTCAGTCATCTCTGTTGGATCGGATTCGCAGCCGTCGGTTTGAGGATGAGGACTTAGTGGCACTTCAAGATCAAGTTTTGGGAGGTGAAACTGGGCTTGCTACCTTAGATTTAAATGGGGTTTTAAGATTTGGTGATCGACTTTGTGTTCCAAGAGTTGGGGGTTTGATTCAGATGATTCCTACCGAGGCCCATGACTCCAAATATTCTATTCATCCGGGCACAACTAAGATGTATCGGGACCAAGTCAACACACTTCATTCCTGTCCATTCTTCCTACAGTGCTGAGAGGTTAGCCCGTATCTACATTCGAGAGGTGGTTCGTCTTCATGGTGTGCCTGTTTCCATCATCTCAGACCGAGGCCCACATTTCACATCTAGCTTCTGGAGGACCTTCCAGGATGAGTTGGGTACCCGTGTTAACCTTAGTACAGCTTTCCACCCGCAGACCGATGGTCAGTCGGAGCGCACGATTCAGGTTCTTGAGGACATGTTGCGGGCTTGTGTTATGGATTTTGGGGGTTAGTGGGACCAGTATTTGCCTTTGGCAGAGTTTGCGTACAACAACAGCTACCACTCGAGTATTCAGATGGCCCCATTCGTGGCCTTATATGGTAGGCGTTGTCGCTCTCCAGTTGGTTGGTTTGAGTCTACAGAGCCCAGGCCGCGCGGTACAGACTTGATGCGATAGGCTTTAGATCATGTGAGGGTGATTCAAGATAGGCTCAGTACAGCACAGAGTAGACATCAGAGTTATGCAGACCGTAGGCGTCGACCGTTGAAATTTGTTGTTGGTGATAGAGTATTCCTCCGGGTGTCGCCCATGAAGGGTATAATGAGATTTGGGAGGCGGGGCAAACTTAACCCCAGGTATATAGGTCCTTTTGAGATATTGAGGACAGTTGGGGAGGTCGCATATGAGTTAGCTTTGCCCCCGGCCTTTTCAGCTATTCACCCAGTTTTTCATGTTTCGATGTTGCGCCGGTATGTTCCAGATGAGTCCCATGTGATTCAGTATGATGCAGTTGACTTGGATGACAGTTTAAGATACATTGAGTAGCCAGTTACTATTTTGGCCAGAGATGTCAGACGGTTGAGTTCCAGAGCCATTCCTGTGGTTAAGGTCCATTGGAGCCATCGTCCAGTTGAGGAGGCTACCTGGGAGACCGAGCATGATATGCGGGCGCAGTTCCCCGGCTTATTTGAGCCTTCAGGTATTTCTTGACTCTTACTTTCACGGATGAAAGTTCTTTTAGTAGTGGATATTGTAATGACCCTCCAGGTCATTGTTAAATTAAAGCATTCATTCCATCGTTTAGAGCGTTCCTGTAGCGACCCCAAGTCATTTATGACTTGCTGGCACTGACTGTTCGGTCGCCTGGTCGTTCGTTTGGGTTTTAGGCCCGTTTCCCTGTTTTGGAGATTTTATAACTTGAAAAGTTGACTTTGGTCAACCTTCTTGGAAGACGTGCTCAGATGAAAATTTTAACAGCTAGGTTAACTTCGGAATATCGATTTTGGTCTAGAACGACCCTTTGTTCACTTCCCGAGGCTTTAGATGCCCGTTGTGGAATCTGGCTCAAAACGATACTGGGTGTGGGACCCACTTTTCATCGAAGCGATCTCCAATGGAAATTCCGACTTCACCGTTGAGTTCGAAATATCAATTCCAATCAGATTCCATATTGGTTTGTGTTTTTTCGACTTCGAACGAGTCCGGAACATCGACATTTAAGTTTGAAGAGTTGTTGAATTCTAACGCGGTGGTGACGTGTCAGAGCCACGCGACGCCACGTGGCAGCGTGTTCAAATCTGGAAATTTCCAGATTTAAGGACAATTTTCGTCCATTTCTCTTTCCTCATCTTCAAACATAGATATCTCCTCCATTTTAAGCTCAAATTAGGTGATTCAAAAGGCTAATTTCAAGAGAATTTCGTGGGGAATCTAGAGGTGAGCTCAAAAACGTGAGGGGAGGCTTCGTTTGAGGTAAGAAATCGAATTTAGCTACTGCTAGAGTGATTTTCGGAATGAATTTTTGTTGAACTTTGAAAGGTTAGATCTTGATTATCTTAGGTCCTTTTTGAGTCATTCTTGGGGCTAACTTGTAGAGTATTTCGCAAGGATCGTCGTGGTATAATCTGTTTGGGATGGAAGGGTCTCGTTTTTCCAAAAATTGGTGATCAAGGGGCTGCCAAGTCGTAAGTCAAGACTTATTAATGATTTTAATTGTTGGGACTGATTTGCTATGGTTTAAGCATCTTTTTGTGCTAAATTTTGGGGAATTAGTTTAGTAAGGTTTTTGGGACGTTTTCACGGATTCGTTTTCGGGATTCCAACTGTGGGTCCCACAATCACATTTTAGACCCAATTTTGGGTCCGTTTCCAAAAATTATAATTTTAGTGTCAACATATTCGTAATGACAAGGTGATTAACCTTTTGATAGTGGGGAAGCTTTTGGAGACCGTTCGGAGGGGAAAAGCTCCGGTACCGTGAGTTGGAGCACGCGTGATCGGCTTTCAGGTAGGCTATGGTTTTCCCCTCGTGAGATTGAGCATGTTTAGGCAATTTTTTATTGATTTTATTAAGTATGGAGGGGTTCGGGTGTCGAACATGCTAAATTTCTCTAATTCCTGCCTTAGACCTTATTTCGGGAAATTGTTGGATTATGACAGCATGACTCTTGATATTATTGAACATCCATATCTTGTGGTGTATATGATAATATTGATTTGAAATATGTTTGGCCTTAGTCTAGGCTTAGACTAGTGTTGCCATAGACTTGCGAGGTTTCGGATGTCGTTGGGCAGTAGAACTTTTTCCGACGTCGTTTCAGACGGTCAGCTCCTCGTAGACTGATATAACAGACTGGAGTCTAATAGTTTGAGCCTTAGCTAGGCGGTAACTCAGCTTCTAACCTTGTATCCATAATGCCCTGCTTTTCTTTTGGCTACAGTACCCGGTTAGAGTCCGTGGTCCAGCTTACCTGTGATCTGATTTTGGCTACAGTACCCGGTTAGAGTCCGTGGTCCAGCCCACCCTTGCTCGACCTTTGGCTACAGCACCCGGTTAGAGTTCGTGGTCCAGCCCATATAATTGACTCATTAGCTATAGTATCCGGTTCGAGTCCGTGGTCCAGCTTGCACGTGGTGCATTCCCAATTCCTTATTGAAGCTTCAGTTTAGTCCTTATTACTCTCATCTGTAGGTTGATGTTTTGGAGGTTGGAGATGTTCCGATTAAAGTCCGGGACGTAATGAGATCTTGGAATATAATTGGGAATGGTTCCGTTAACGTTCGGAAGTTGGTAATATTGTGATAGACCTTCTAGCTCCATTATTTTACTTCAACTGCCGGTGCCTCTGCCGAGCTTCTGGGGGTCCGTGCAGGTGATTTCTGTTATTGTGCACGAGCGTACCCGTCGGGTTTATGGGAGCCCGGCGGAGTTAGTTAGATTCCTTGTCTTTGCTGCTTGTACGCTCTTGTACATACCCACATTTACGACTCTTTTACACTTGATTGTGACCCTTTATTTGCATTTCAGTTCACTTTTGCTTAGCTTGCTCAGCCGGCCTGATGGCTACTGGGTACCTGTTGTTTTGGTACTCATACTACACTCTGCATCTATTTTCGTGATGCAGGTCCGAGTACTAGCTACCGACGTTGATTTGAGCCAGCTGCGGTCGTGATCGGAGACAAGGGTGAGCACACAACGTCCTGGATTTTCCCGTCTCCTTCTGTACTTACCTTTGCTTGTCTTTGGCCTTTTTAGACAGCTTGTTTTTGTGATCCACTTTTAGGACTTGTACTTTTGTTAGCAGCTCTGTACTGGTGACTTCCAAGTTTTGGGAGGAATTCATTTTGTGTATATGTCTAGTCACTTCAGCCCGTTCATTGCATGTTCTTGTTATATTTATTACTATTTTAGGTTGATTGGTTGCTTTTCTACCCTAACATCCCATTACTTCGAGTTCCGGGATATGGGTCGGCTTGCCTACTGGTGGGTCATATAGTCGGCGCCATCAGGACCTGAGAAATTGGGTCTTGACAAAACCAAGAAGAAGATACTACGTAAAAAACTACAAAACTAAAAGACCATATAGACCAAAGAAAAAATTAACGGAATGTACTTGTTACAATTGTAGAAAGTTAGGACACATAGCTATAGATTGTAAATTACCTAAAAATCCAAAGAAAAAACAAATATCAGAAATAATAATAGACGATGAATAATATATTCAGATAGAATACATAATATGAATTAGAAAGTGAAGATAACATATATGAAATATCAGAAAATGAAATGGATAACGATATAGAAATAGAATCAGACAATGAATTCTATAATATAACGAATGACTGAAACAGATATACGAATAATAACTAAAGAAAAACATCAAGATGAAGAATCTTTAGAACAAAAAATAATATTTGATA
>JAJOOO010016741.1:0-12197 GCA_029582685.1 Solanum piurae | reverse complement strand
ATTCACGTGTAACGGTAATCCTTCCGAAAAGTCGTTACTTTTCCCAAACGGTAATACTTCCGAAAAGTCGTTAGTTTTCCCAAAAGACACAATGTTCTTGGAAAAACGGGTCTGAACATATTTGTTTGAACAGACGCGTTCCTTGCTACAACTGGCTATAAATAAGAGGTCCTTTTCGTTTTTTCAAACACTGAAAATTTTTCCTCTCTGCATACATTTTCTTACATAAACAAAATTGTCGATCGACTGAGTCTGTCTCTACTTCTCTAACAGGTTAATCCGTTTTATCTTGGGAGGAATTAATCTGCAACCTCGGGTACAATGATGGGATTAAATTTCTTAAGGAAACACAGTGGTTTCTATGGACTCGGATTAAAATCATTATGTCTATTTCATCTATTTATGTTTCTGTATTTTTTGACTAACCTGAATACAGAAGATAACAAGGATGTCCGCACAAGATACAACACCAGGGCAGGAGAGCTCGAGCACGGTCTTGATACGTGAAACAAGATCAAACCCATCACCGGCGAGGGAGTTGTCTAGAGAAGTCTTAGGGAAAGATTGACTTCATGAAATGTGGTAGACCAATTGTTCTACGTTAAAATTGTACGAACGGCCAATCTAAAAAATATTTACACAATCCGCTCACTTCACTTACCCTATACGTAAATCTCTATAATAAACATTAATTGGTAAATGATTAAAATAACGATGAAAACATGCAAATAAATCTTAACACAGCTAGTGACTATCACTTGAATTCTTCAAAACAACTAACAACAACATACCTGGGACCGTTTCCAAAAGAGTAACACATATCAAAGTAGATTTAAAAGGAGAGAAAGACATCACAAATAATATAGGGTAAACATTCTAAAGCATACAAAGAAAAGGAACAAAATAAAATTATATTATAGCTGAAGCAATAAGCAACATGTAATTAATTTGAAACTACTTTTTCTTTTTTCATTACACAGTTATGCTACGCAAGATTTTCCAGCTCAAAACAGAAAAAAACTAACCTCACTATCCTGCTCACCATTAAATGGCAGGATATTGCTAACAAAAGAACTGTATAACATGAGGCTCGCTTAACCTCTTGATTCAATCACTATTGTTCCCATTTTAATCCCCTTTAGTTTTTCTACATTCTAAAAAAAGAGCTCCAATTCCCCAACCAAACTTAGGTGCATCAATATAATAAATGATCAGAGTAAGGAGAAAGAGAATCAACCTCAACTATACTTCATAGTTGGGTAGCAGCTTCATCAACTTCAGAATGAAATACGAAGCTTGGGAAAGTAGTAGTTATATCTCTGCATGCATCAAGAAAAAAAGAAAAAACTTATCAGACAAAGGCATCCTATGTCTAATATATTTATGTTTTCGCAACATATCTGTATATCAAAACTTGATACCTTAGATATGAAAGAGTCATTATCTTTAATAATGAAGGATTTCGGCCCACAAAGTCGTGCCATTCAGATTTGTCAATCTTTCCATCCTGATTTGAGTCTGCCTCCAAAAATGTCTACATATTGACTAGTTATTAAAATTCCACAAGACGCGATTATTAGGATCCGTGCAAAGAGTAAAAGCTTTGCAGTATTCTATTCTTGGTTGACCAAGAAGCCAACTATACATTACAGTGAGAATAAATTGCAAACAGAATGCATTGGTTCCATTAACATTTTATCATACACAGAAGCTAGCAGAGATACCGATGTTTGTGTATTGTGAGAATGGAAATTAAAATTGGTCATTATCAGTAAATTAACTACCTTATCAAGTATTATCTCAACGGTCTCGTCATCCAACGTCATCTCAGACTCACCTAAAAGTGCAATCAACATTTGCTTAACCTGCCAAAATCACAAATAATTAAGAAGACTGCAAACATATTGGATAGATAAAGCATGATGCGAATCAGTTAATGCTTTGAACTTAAAAGGGTAAGACGTAATACATAAACAGACACTCAAACAGTCAAATTTGACCTCAACTGACAAGTAAACACTTTAACTTTGAATATGTGCATCTAGCAGACACCTCAACAAAATTGGTAAAGGAAAGGGGTCTTAATTTGTTCAAAGATAAGTCAAATAAAGGTAACAACCAAGACGCCAGGTTACATAAACTCCACACTTTGTGTTCTTTCTTTCTTTATTTATCTATTTATTGAGGATGTGACAGACTCCGACTCTTCAACAAGCCAAATATAACAAGATCATTTTCATTTTTCAACATAGACAAACTAACTAGAGCATACCTCTTGTCGCTCGATGAACCCCGTGCCATCCATATCATAAAGCCTAAATGAAACTGCAACAAAAGAAAGATGAATTTTCAATGTCCCTTTCTGTTTGTCAGTTAAGCAAGAATAGAAAAAGAAGAACTAGACAGTTATATTTATCATTTGTTTCACTTACAATCGATCTTCTCTTCTTGTGGGGCATTTGGGTGGAAAACGTTAAGTGCTCTAACAAAATCACCAAAATCAATTACTCCTTTTTGCTTTACATCAAAGAGATAAAAAATCTGCATACAAAAAGGCAAACTAATATATCATATCCCATCAAAAGAATAGTTCTGAGCTTTTCACATTTAATCTAATCATTGTCAAGTCATCACATTCCGTAACTTAATCCACATTTTTATGAACCACGCACTATAGGAGTTATCTGACACAACATATTAAGCTATAACCTTTATGCTAATTTTACTTAAAGCAATTATTGAAGCATACGCAAGCAAGCTGCAGTCAGTTACAAACCAGCATAATATTATCAAAGGAAAAAAAAAACACCATGCTCCATATCAAAGTTATACATACCCGATTTGCAAAAAGGTTTTCTTTCTTTTTGTTCTTGAATAAAGCCAACTGAAACTCTTCCTGCAACTCCAACATGATTTTCATAAGCATAAGAAAAACAAAAACACATTTGGGATGATGCAGCACAAAGTCACAACCCCAAATTGACTTTGTTTGGGTGGTTAATATATAGAAGACTACCTTGCTTATTAGCCCATCATCAATCACCGAACTGCTAATAATCTTGAACAGCTCAAATAATGCTTCAACTTCACTTACACCAACTGCAAAAGAGGAAATAACAGATAGAAAAACATATAAGCAGGGATTTTATTATGGTAATAAGTATTTACATATCTTAAGTTAACATTAATACTCGTCTTTATTATTCAACAGTAACAATTTATGTTTAGAATATCTATGCAGTTGGAAGTATTACTTTAGGTACGCTTTTCGTAATATGGCGGGTTGCAATCCAACCCACTTTTATTCAATTCGTTCTCAACCCGTTCTTTTGCCACCACTAACCTTAAAGCTGACAAAGAATTCAAAATCGAAGGTCATTGATTTTGACTTGCATCAATCAGGGGCGGCTCAACGTAATTTGAGGCATAAAGTGAAATTTTAATTAGATGCCTAAAATTTATATAAACTTCATATGTAGTTGTTTATTTTCTTCAACTTTTAAAATGCAAATTATTACTTAACATCTTTTGTTAAAATGATTTCTTCGAATATCGTTTTTTAATTACTTTATTCTTAGGTAAGATTTTATCACAACTTTGAGAAACATTTTTTTTACTAGACAATCATGATATAAATTGTTAACATAATTTTATAAAAGTAAGTTGACAAATATTACATAAAAATAATAGTTAGAACTATAGAATCTGATACAATAAATTGATAAGTTGGTATAACAATACTTTAATATGTTTATGTAATACTTGAAAATTTAAGAAGAAACAAAAAAAAATTGTAAGTCACCTTCTTCAATATTTTTCGACTTGATTTATATTTTTGATAGTGTATAACTCTAACTTATCAAAGATTTTAAAAAAGAAAGTGCAAAAGAATTTTAAAAAGATAAATAATATGAGTGTTAGCAAAGAGAATGTAAACTGACAAAACAATGTTTTCTTAATTTCTTCTATTTGAATGACGTTAAAAATAATAAATAATAGTATAAATTTTTTAACTTTTTAAGTATAAATAATTAATTTTTTTATTAAAAAGTTAACACATAATTTTATTTTTTTTGGTGAAAATTTGAGCCCGTAAGGCATATGCCTTAAATTTATTAAGCAAGAGCCGGCCCTGGCATCAACTATTGTCAAATTGCTCATCATAAACCTCTAAAATTCATAGGCAAACTGAATAAAAATGTGCACACTAAAATAACAATTGAAGAAAGGTTAATTAATTAATAACTTACAGGTTGTTTCAGAGGCAAGGACGACAGGATTTTCATGTCCAGGGAACTTCTTTGCTGCTGTAGAATGAAAACAGCCCATCTACTGAAAAATATAGGTCAATGAAAGGATCAGTACGAACACAACTAGACTAATGCTTCATTAAAATATATCATCAAAATTCCATTTTAACCAAGCAATTCAAGCAGAAGATTTAGGAATTAAAACTTCCAGATAAAGAAAAATAATAATACTTAAAATCCAACTAATAATGATAACTCATAACAATCTATTATACGTGCGCATTCATAACCTAAAAGATGATCGTATCATGCTACAACTGAAAACATTCCTTGTTTTCTCTCTTTTACGACCTTCCGTTTCATCACCAGATTATAATTATATCTAAGAATGCAAGCACCAACAATGGAGAAAAAATTGAGAAACTTACCGATCAGACCGTCAAACCGAACAGACAAACGGAGAATTCGGAGAAGAAGCTGAGTATACAGCAGCTCAAAAGTTAGCTTCAGAGGAGTGTATGTATATACACACACAAAATCATACTTGTACATCAAGTTTCTGAAGGTGCTAAGAAACAGACAAATGGAGTGAAGAGAGGTCAAATTTCATAAATTGGGGGCAAAATAAAAGTTGTAGGGTGAGTGATGTACACGCGCTTCTTAGGAGCGAGGAATAAAGGAAAATTAAAAACTAGAAGAAAAGAATATTCTATTAGTTAACAATACTTCTTTCGTTTTAATTTGTTTAATTTTTATTTATAGAAGAATGCTATTTTTTGTTTTTTTTACCATTCATTAATTTGAATATTCCTTGGTTACTTCGTTTTAATTTGTTTGACCATTTTCTATTTTAATTTTGTTTTTACTTTACAATTCATTAATTTCAATATTTCTTTGGTTACTCCGTTTTAATTTGTTTGACCACTCTCTCTTTTAATTTTGTTTAGAGAAGAATGCTTTTTTTCTTTTTTGTAATTCATTAATTTCAATTTTATCTGTAATATATGTAAGATTAAATATTATAAAATTAAATAGTATTTTGATATCTTTCATTTAAAATTATAAAATTTAAATATATTTTTTATTTTCTACAAAAAAATCAACACAAGAAGCAAATACACTTCACTATGCTAGGAAAAAACCGTTTTTTTTGCATTTAATATAATTTAAAACATTAAGATTATGGTAATCTATTAGGATAGTTAGGTGGTGATATGCATGTAAATAATAGGGAACTTTCGCAAATAGCCACTATAATAAATTTAATTATGCTTCATAGCTATCGTTTGCATATTTACGGGTTGTAATTACAGTTTAAGCTGTCTCGTTTGTATAATTCACAGATTTATATAATTCGTGGGTACATTTGTATAATTCAGTTATTTTTGTATAAACTTGAAATAACGAATTTATACAATTGCAAACATCAAAAGTGTAAACAGTTATATAAATTATATTATACAAATTTCAAAATTTACAAATGTGTGAATTATACAAAACTAAAAAGTTGAGTCGCATAATTATAGCTAAAAGTAGGTCAGGAATTGTAATTAAGGCAAACTATAGCTATGTTAACTAATTAACTAGTATATATTTGCTTATACACGTAATTTTCCCTAAATAATACTCTCTATGTCCCACTTTATATGATTTAGTCTAAAAAAGAATGACACGTATCTATTTTAAATAATAATTTATCTTTAAAATGTTTATTTTACCTTTAATGAAATGATTTATAATCACACAAATATCTATCACTTATTTTAGAGCAAAATTTCAAAAATCTCCCTTTCTTTTTTAAACTCTATGACAAGTCAAACTAACTCATATAAAAGGGAATGCAAGAGTACAATAAGTTATATAAATTTTTGTTGTAGGAATTTTATTTCATGGAATCTATATATATGTATATATATAAAGGAGGATATGAAAAAGCTGATGTGGCATACTTCTTTGATGAGGATTTTTAATTATCTTTTTTCTCTGACTTTTGAGATTTTTATCTTTATTTTAGGATTTAAAATATTACATTAAATTAATGATGATCTATTTATATTATTCCTTCAATTAATTGTAGTAATTATAGAAAATTGGGTGGTTTCTTCTTCATTGATCCATAACCGTTATTTTTCTTTCTTTATTTAGACCTTATTATGTGATCATCATTTAATTTATTAATAATCAACTTTATTATTCAGTTTTTTTCACCTTTTTAATATACTCATATTTAGCATTATGCAGTAGTTATGGAATTTAAAAGGTAAGTTTCATTGCAAATTAATAAATGCAAAAATATGAAAAGTCATTATTATATTTAATTGCATATACCATATGGGTTATTATGCTTTGTAGTTACATTATATTTGGACATATAAATCTAAGAAACATTGCAAATGATGGAGAAGCTCAGTTAACATTGGGTGATGGTGATATTTCACTAACTATTTTTAAAGGTGAGATTATATTTCCTTTTATATGAATCAATGGTAAGAAACTATCTTCTTTTATTTATGCATTTTTCAAAAAAAAATTATTAAAAGACATGAGTGTTTATGAAATGTGAACCCTAAACTATGATTTTACATTTTGTAGGAGGAAATGTAACTTGGAGTCTCAAATCTATTTTCTTTTATATATATGAATTGATGGTAAGAATATCTATCTTCTTTTATTTATACATTTTTCAAAAGAAATTTACTAAAAGACATGAGTTTTTATGAAATGTGAACCCTGAATGATGATTTTATATTTTGCATGAGCAAGTGTTACTTGGAGTCTCAACCTAAAAAGGTTGCTAAAAAATGCACACACGCGCACATATATATATATATATGGAAATTGAAAAGTTGATGTGGCATACCTCTTTGGCCAGGAGCTCTAATTATTTTTTTTCTCGGATTTTTGGAAATTTTCTCTTATAAGGATTTAAATATTACATTAAATTAATGGTGATTTATTCATATTATTCCTCATTAATGAGGGAGTTGTACACGATTTAATTCTTAACATGAAACTGAAAGCTAAAATTCTGAAAAGTGAACATATGATCATTATTACTACTGATATCTCTGCTCCTAAAAATTCTTTTACTTTCCTTTTATTATTTACGTTTTTGTTATAGTTTTTTTTTAAAAATTAACGTTTTTGTTAGAAAATGTAGCAATTAATATAGTAATTATAGAAAACTAATGGTGATCTATTTATATTATTCATCACTATTTATTTTTTCTACTAAAGTTCTTTTACCTTTTTTGTATTGCTTACGTTGTTTCTGTTATAAGGAAATGTATAGTAATTATGGGATTTAAAAGTTAAGTTCATTGCTAATTAATAAATACTAAAATGTGAAAGGTTATTATATTTAATGGCATTTACCATCCAAATCATTATGCTTTGTAGTTACATCATAAATGGGCATATAAATGTAAGAAACATTTCAAATGATCAAGAAGATCAGTACAACGTAGGGTGATGGTGATATTATATTAGGCTATTTTTAAAGGTGAGATTATCTATTTACTTTTATATCAATTGATGATAAGAATATTTAACTTCTTTTTATATGCATTTTTCAGAAAGGAAGTTACAAAAGACATGAGTGTTTACGACATGTGAACTCTGAATTATGATTTTACATTTTGCAGGAGGAAGTGTTACTTGAGGTCTGAGGGTGATGGTGATATTATGCAGACTATTTTTAAAGGTGAGATTATCTATTTTCTTTCATATCAATTTATGATAAGAATATCTAACTTCTTTTTTATATGCATTTTTCAAAAGGAAATTATAAAAGACATGAGTAATTACGACATGTGAACCCTGAATTATAATTTTATATTTTGCAGGAGGAAGTGTTACTTGAAGTCTGAATCTAAAAAACTCATTTTGAAAGCCAAAAGAAGTGATAACATCTATTTTCTTTTCTATATACATTTATTAAAAGGAGCATGTGAACTATAAACCATGATTTTATATTTTTGTAAGAACAAATGTAAATTGAGGTTCGAAGTTTGAAGGAAACGTTTTACAAACCAATACGAAAAGATTGCTAAAAAATTCACATAGAAAAAGAGGTTGTTCGTTAATTATTTTATGAAGTGTTAATTCTTTTAATTATGCATTTACCTTTTATCTTTTGTAAATGATAGAGAAAAAAGGAAGTAAAAAGAGAACAAGACATCACAGAAAGTTTGCTTCAATATTTTTTTAATGTATAATTTCATTGGGCACAATGAATATGATCATAATGAGAAAATTGAATGGGCATTTCGCCACATTTCATCATAAAATTTGAATAAAATTAGTTATTTTTAAAATGAAAAATAATTTATGAAAATTGGAGTTATATATAATACAAATTTTACTCCTTTTGACTTTCTATCAATAATCTATAGGGAAAACATATTTTTGTTGGTCAAATGTATTTTTTGTAGTTGAACTCTAAAAAAAATAAAAAAAATCATAATCAAATACCTCCTTAGTAATTTATGATTGAATAGGCATGAGTCTTTGATTTTTATTTGTTGTTTTTCAAGTTTAAACAGCTACAGTTTTTTTACGATCACGCGAAGCGTGAGTTTATTCACTAGTTAATCCATAATTCAAAGAAGTTTCAACACATAATGTAAATATTATTTTGTGAGTGTAAATTTCATAAATGATCACGTAATTATAACTTATTTTCATTAAAGTCGTAATTATCTTACATTGCATGTTCTTCGAAATTAGAGTCTAGTAGTATTTGAACTATTGTGAAAAGGAAGTGGAACCACAGAGTAAAAAAAATTTGATCAAGTTTTCATTTAGTACCACTATTAACATCAATTAGTGTCTCCAATTAGCCGTTTTATATGCCCCACGTAGTAATAATTTAGATTAGGTAGATTACGTTTAACTTATAAATTCCTTTAAACGTTTGTGTTACATAAGCTCTATAATTTCTTTTTTGCCATTTGAAAAGTGTTGATCATATCATTAGACATATATTTGTTGTTTCTAATTAAGACAAATTAAGAATTTCTTAGACATATTAATGGTATTGCCTTGATGCTTCGAAATTCGTTAATATTGAAACATCTACCATGAAGATCACTCAATGTAACCAACTTATAATAACGTGATCCTATAATTCCTTTAAACGGCCGTATTACATAAGCTCTATAATTCTTTCTTTGGCACTTGAAAAGTGTTGATAGTATCGTTAAATACGTGTACGGTTGTCTCTAAAACAAATTAAGAATTTCTTAGACATATTAATGGTGTTGTCTTAATGCAATTCCGAACTTGTTAATGTTGAAGCATATGTCATGAAGGTCACTCAATGTAACCAACTTACTTGAGCTATAATTCCTTTAAACCGTCATGTTACATATTGCCTCCATTATTCTTTCTTTGACACTTGAAAAGTGTTGACAATATCATTAGATACGTGTACGTTGTCTCTAAGACAAATTAAGAATTTCTTAGACATACTAATGGTATTGTCTTAATGCTTCTGAACTCGTTAATGTTGAAACATTTACCATGAAGGTCACTCAATATAATCAACACTCCAACAAAAACAACGTTTAGCGACAATAACTATATACACATTAATAAAGAGTGCTAAAGTCTTTACCGGCATTAGTTAAGGAGTCCGGAGCATTAGTTAAGTTGTCTCTCATCCGCTAGCATGTGGACATAGATAATATTGAAGAGCAACGTTAAATTTGTCTTTTTTATTTTCTTAACTATCATTATATAAAAAAAAATAAAAAAATTACCAATTACTTAACTTCACTATTCATCATGATTCCGTTTAGTTCTTCAAATTGCTGGTGCTGAAAGACTCATAAGAGAATAACAACATTCATTCAATTGTATGACACTATTTTTTTTATTATTAATTAGTTTATTAAGAAAAAAATGACATATTCTAAATTTAGTTTTCTCACTGTTTTTTTTATCAATAACATTTTTAATAGTCACAACATGTAATGAATTATGATACATCTAAAATCTTAAATTTCAAAAAAACTGTAACTATATTAATTCATATAGTAAATATTATAGATGAAATATATTTACGACCATGAGTTAAAAAAAAATATTCGTTTCTAAAAAAATATTGCAATCTTTATACTTTGTAATGATGGAACCAAAATGTTCCTCTGATTACCCTTTGTACGTTTTCACGTGTGAAATAATTTTTCATCCTATCTTTTGACTCTAAGGTCTTAGCCATTAATATTGGAGAAAAATATTGGAAAAACTACCATTTATAGTTATTTATTAAAATAATAGTAAATAAATATATAATTTATACGTATAAAATATACATTTTGATACAAAACAAGAGTATATTTTTTTTATACATTTAACAAGCAAAATATAATTACTTTGGCCGACCTTCTAAATATGTCATTTTTTAAAAATGATATATTTAGTCAAGTTTTTGGGGGAGAAAATAAATGTTGAGGGAGTAGTAGAAAATAATTTTCACAAGCTAAAAAAATATTATTCTCTCAAAACATACTTGATTGAAAAGCACTTTTGAGGACAATACACTTATAGAAACATTTAAAAAAAATCTTGATTAAACATTAATTGTAGCTCAAAAGTATTTTTGAAATTTCTTGGTCAAACAAAAATACTTTTCCAAAACATATTTTTAAAAAGAACACTTCAAAATAAACTTATTTTAGAAGATTGGTGAACGGACGGTAATTGATCATTGCATAGATTTTCATGCTTTTAGATAGAATGTTTTGGCACAGAATTCAATTGAGGTTCATGTGACATTTCCCCCCTTCTCCCCTCTTTTAATATTTTTAGAACTTTTTTCTTGATTTAGTGATCCCAACATTTTCTCCTAGTTAATTTGATTCATTCATATAAATTGTTCCATCTGTTAACAAAGCTGGAATAGCTCAGTTGGTTAGAGCGTGTGGCTGTTAACCACAAGGTCGGAGGTTCAAGCCCTCCTTCTAGCGATAAATTTTAAACATCTTTTTTTTTTTTTTATCTTTTATGTGGGAGAGGTGATGGGATTATTTTAGTAGTCATTCTTTTTTGTCATATAATTTATGCAATTTTTCTTCGATAATATTTCTTTTAAGTCGAGGGCTTATTGTTGTTGCATAACATTTAAATGATCATTTTTGCTATTGTTGTTGCATAACATTTAAATGATCATTTTTGCTATTGTTGTTGCATAACATTACATAGAAATGATCATTTATGTGGTTAAGTTAGCCTCATCATTTAAGTGATGTTTATTTATCTGTTGTTTCAGATTAATGAGAATGTACAGAGGGAGATCATAAATCATTGAAGCACCGAACATTATCTGATTTAAGAGGTAAATCCTCCTCTATTCTTGACAACTTACAACAACGAAAACATCACCTCAATCCAAGTTATTTGGGGTCAGCTATATGCATCCTCGCAATCCATTTCCTCTCATAGTGCATATGAATCATCCCTCAATAATTTGGATTCTCTAATACTAGATGTTATATACATTTATAATAATTGATATAGAAACTTAAGAACTCTGGACCAAACTTGAGTTTACCAACATGACTTGATAGATACTTAAATTGATTAGACTTTAGTAGGTAGTGCTAGCTAGGTTATCTGAAGTCCCTGTGTTGTTTCTCAGACCCTTTTCATCTCGTCCTTTTCCAATATATGAGATTGTTAACATTGTGTGGTATGTCACAATCACTAATGTGTAAGTATTGAAGTGCTTTATTGATTCTTGATGTGTCATAGTTGACATGGTATAGAAGCAACTTTTTTCTACCTATAGATTAGTGTAAGATGTTGTTTGAATGAGAACGTATTCAGGGGATGGAATATATGGTTTCAATTGTTTGATTGAGGCAAGATGGCATATCCTAAATGGACATTGTTATCGATCTTATCTTATAATTGTTTATTAAATAAAACAGAGACTGTTTTTAC
>JAJOOO010016738.1:0-16155 GCA_029582685.1 Solanum piurae | reverse complement strand
GTGACACATGTTCCAAGTTAGTGTGTCGGATCGTGACACCCGTTCCAATATGTACGTCGGTACGTGACATCCGATCCCGTTAGTGTGTCGGAACGTGACATCCGATCCCAGTTAGTGTGTCGGAATGTGACACCCGTTCCTTTCAACAAGCCACAATCACAATCACAATGTACATTCTCATAATCATACAATCAAGCGTTGATTCTTGCCATACAATCATTCATTCATACTCAATTACATTAGGTGTGATCAATAGACTTCATTCACATACATACATGCATTACAATGAAGAAATTACTAACATACATCACGCAAAACATGAATCACAACCATCACCTACCTCAAACAAAGTTTGAATCCCCTAAGAAACTTGATTCTTCCCTTTCCTGATTCTTTCCACTTGTTCTTGGTCTACAAATAATAAATATAACGCGAGGATCAATAAACAAGACCTAATTACCCGGTTTATAATCAATAATATCAACCCTAGGTCAAACCCTTGATCCCCATACCCGATCATAGTTTTTTCCACCATAATTCCCATATCAAAACCCTCCCCATCGATAATTACCCAAGAAACTAAGTTTTATGTATCGAAAAATGGATTCAGGGAGTAAAAACCTTACCTTTGGTGCTACAAGAGGTGGAAAAACTTCAAGAAATATCCCTGATCGTTCCTTAGCTCTCAAGATCGAATGTTACAAAATAATAACGGTTTGGAGTTTATTTCCAATATAAGTCGCGTCTGTCTCGCTATGGCGGCCCACACCTCACCACAACGACCCCACCCAAGCAAGAATAATTCCGCCTTAGCGGCTTACTCGGAAACAGATAGTTAAATTAAGAGTTCCAAACCCCCATTTCACAACACACCTTTATCCCATGACACTTAGAAAATACCCGTTCACGCTAAGAACAGTTTTGGGAGTTTTACTCGCACGAATTTGATTCCGTAAAATCGTATGGGTTCCTTATCATCTGAGATATCAACTCACGTGATCAAATTCATAAATAGATCTTTCATTCGTTACCATATTTCCCTAGACCTCACTGACTCCGATTTCATCCAAAACTGGACTAGGTTAGGAAATTCTAAGTTACTACCAAAAAGTTTTCTGACCCCAATTATTTCCCCTTTTGTTTATCCCTAACGACGAAATTAGGTCGTTAAAGCACGTGCGTTGCACGTATATCCCATGTAAGTTTTTTGAATTCGTTAAATCGATTAAAATTTTATGAATATATATATGTAATGAGTAATAAAATATATTAATTAAAAATGAATCTTTAAAACTGTGGGAAGAAACACCAAATGAGGGGCGTATGATAATGTTTAAACATAATTCATTTTAAGCAATAAATTGTTAATTTGAACTTCTGTTAATAGTAGTACAGTTCCAATAAAAACTCATAAATGGCTAATTTGAGCCAAAAATAAAATACATACTTACTATGATAAGAAATTCATCGAAATCAAATTTAATTTTTTTTAATAAAGACAAAAATACAAAAAAAATAAACAGAGAAAAAAATACAACATACACATCCTTGTTAGGACTTTATTCAAAAGAATATAGTAGATGTGAAATAAATAAATAATTAGTACATAATTTTCCGAGTCTTGTCTACACTTCTCCCATAGCCAATCAAAATTCAATAGTCTTCTTCATTGAATCAAATGACAAATAGTACAATAATGATATAAGTATTTCAGTACTTTATTATTGAATGAAATGTATAATCTTGGATAGGGGTCTCATGAAACCAGTAAGATGAATTTATATAGATGAAAATGGAGGAGTACTAGAAAAATTCTTAAAGTTTTAAATTAAATACTTAGAAGTTATGAATATGAAAAATATGAGAGTTATGAATATTAAATTTGATAAGGAGCAATTTTATAGTAAAAACAATTTGAAGAAAATAATTTGCAGTAGTGTATAATTTTACTTTTAGATATAGATAATTCAACTTATAAAGGGTATTTTTATAATTCAACGTTCAACTATGGGGCTTCCCACTTTTAATATATAATATATATATATATAATATCTATACACGCCTAAAAAGAAAGTTTCTGAAAAATTCTACATTTGAAGAGTTTGAAAGGCATTGCTCTCTATTTGTGCAATTTTAAGAAAATAAAAAAGAAGGTTGCAGGGCAACATAAACTCAAACGTCAAGTTTTTAGAAAAATTTCAGGTACAATTATAAATATCATGTTTCTGTTATTTACTTTATGTATTAATGATAAAGTGAATTTCAAATGAAGATGATGAGATCTTTGGTAGGGTTCGAGAGAAAATCGATATGAAAAAGAAAAAAAGGAGAGAGTTTTTACTAAATGATTTTTTTAACAAAGGCTTATGCACCATTTATTTGCATTAATATTAGAAGTACATTTGAATGATTAAATGTTATCTTTAGATCAAAACAAAATGATTAAAACTATTTGTCTTCAACACCTGAAAATTCATACCTTATTTATTTTTAATCATAATAAATATACAATTTAAATAAAATTAGTTAAATATTTGAATTTATATATATATATATATATATATTAATGATAGTTGGTATTAATGATGGTAGAGTTGATTGATTTTAATAGTTGATGATGTAGGAATTGATTATAGTTATTAGTGGTGATAGTGGTTAATAGTGATTGTGAAGGTGAATATAAGTATGATAGGTTGAAAATATTGGTTGATAACGATAGTGATTGAAACTAGTGGTTGTGACGGCAAGGATGATTTGTAGTTGACAACGATGATATTTCTTGTGATGACAGAGGTGGTTAACGGTTGTGGACAGAGTGATGTTAAAAATAATTCACACAAAAATACATCTTAATGGCTTCAACATTTATATTTTATGAAAGTGAAAATCTAAGTGATTTAGGCCTTAGGCTATTAAGAGTATGAATCGTTCCCCAACCCTACCCAAGTAGTTTTAAATAATAAAAAAAAAAAAACCTACCCAAGTAGTGGGCTGGCACAGGGCCAAACCATTTTGACGACTCTAGTATTATTACTTGAAATGTTTTAGAGGAGTTTCCTTAGTGTGATATTCAGGTGAGATGTCATATTGCTCTAGAATAATTTTATATATGACTTTAGAGGTTCAAATATGAATTTGACCGTAAGTTTAATCAGACAGTTTATTTGTGTTAAACAATTTATATCAAATATTTTGTGTAAAATTCTATTACTAGCATTTGAAATTGTAACACCCCAGAATTTTTTGTATTAAGACTCGAACCATCGTTCGTTGTGAGTAGGATTTTACCAAGGAATTTAAAATTTCTTAAGTATTAAGATAACTAGATATAGCACCTTGAGTTCCAAAATGAATTAAAGAGAATTCATGCAAGTCATTCCTTTGTTCTTTTAGATTTTGGGTCAACTTCAAATGACCATAACTCTCAGCACAAAATGAGTAAGGTGTGCCATAAGATATCAAATAAAAGGTCTTTGAATTATATTTCCAAAGCCACCAAGTTTGCTAATTTTTGAGCTCGTATGAGGGAGATATTTCCTTTTGAAGTCAGGCTGTCCATTTAAAGAAAGTTACCCGAAAATAGGATGTGTATTTTAGTCTTTTCCTTACCCCCACTTATTCTAAACACGAATTACACCCAATTAAGGGTCTAAATGATTAGAATCAGTTTCATTCATCCCCAAAAGCATTTAGGGTTGAAAAAGTTCAAAGTTTCAAGTATTCATTCAAGAAATTCAAGATTTTGCCAAGAACCTAGTTCTTTGAGGTATGTAAGCTTCCATAGTGTTGGGTTCATTCACCCACACGCCAATCATGAGTTTCTTTTCAAATCTATCCATAAATATTAAGCAATTTATTCTCTTGATCAATTCTTGATAATTGTTCTTGAAGTTTTCTTATCGATTAAGTTTTGATGTAAGATTATACTTGGGTCAACTTCAAACGACCAAATATCTTAAAGAGTTACTTGGGTCATAACCTATCAAATTAAAGGTATTTGAATCTACTTTCCAACACCACCAATTTTGCATCAATCCAATTTTTGAGTAAAAAGTTATGACTATTTTAGTAAACTGATATAGTACGGTTAGGAATTAGCCGACGGGAAAACATTAAAAAGGGTCATTTTTATCTTTTTGCCTCCAAGAAAATCCTAAATTAATTTCTTGACTAATAAAAGGCTCAAAAATATCAGATTTTCATCTTTTAATCCATCATTCTCTTCTCTCTCAAACCCTTGGGTAAAATCCTAAGGAAAAATCAAAGTAGGAGTCTCCATTCAAGATTCTTTCAATCTTTTTCACGATTCTTCTTCAAGGTAAGTCCTTCTCCAAGAATTCCATTCTTTTCAACTCAAATTCCTCCAAAAAATTATGAATCACTAATGAAAATCATAATTCTTGGCCATAGAGATTTCAAGAAATTAATTCAAGAATCTCAAGAAAGGTTTTCTTGATCGTTTACCTCCAAGCTAGGGTTTCAAGTCTTCTAATTAAGTTCTTCTTCAAAATTCTTCAAGAACCTTGTTCTTCTAGGTATGTAAGGCTATCATAGTGTTGGACTAGTTCATCCTCACGCCCTACATCTACTTCCAAATTAGTAAAAGAGAAATCTAGGATTCTACCAGTATATTTAAGTACTCTTGAGATAAGTTGATTTGAGTTCTTGAGTTCATGGTTATTTTAAAAATTCTATTCCTAATTATTCAGTTTCTATATTTTTATTACGATCTTTGAGTTGATTTGTTCATGTCTATAATTCGGCATTAACCCAATTTTGAGTCATAAATCTTGAGATGTTTTTCAAAGCCAACACTTGAGTTTTAAACTGAGTTTTGAGGAAGCAAGTATGAGAATGAGAAGATTCGTATACATGAGTTCCATATTGTTATTTAGACCCTTGAGTCGAGTCTTTCATTCCCATAAATTCCGCATGAACTCCATCAGTTGAGTATCTTTGAGAGGAGTAGTACCTTCAAGTTTCATGTCTTGAGTATTGAGTTCCTAATCATTTTGGGATTATATTCCTAATCATGGGGCTACTACATGTTACCCATGAAGGTCCTTGAGTTGAGTAGTTCATGCCCATAATTACGCATGAACCTTATGAGTCGAGCATTCTTGATATGAGAGGTATCATTGAGTCCTTGAGTTGAGTAGTTCATGCCGATAATTCCGCATGAACCCTTCGAATCGAGCTATGAGAATTATCATTGACTACTTGAGTTCTGGAGTTGTTGAGTTTGAAGTATGAAGTTCTATGCATGGTTATTGAAAAGCTTAAATTGAGTCGTTCACGTCCATAATCCGGCATGAACCCTATTTTAAGAAGTCTTTTTTTCACAAATTGTTTTAAAACTTATTTTAAAGACTTGAGCACTGAGTTGAGGAAGAGTAGAGCTGAGTTCATTTTCTTTAAAATGATATATGGGAAATAAGTATTTCCAAGAGTAAATGATTTTACATTTAAGATGAGAGGAAACATAGATTTCCAAAAGAGTTTTGCGCACTTTGAGTACCATATCTTTTAAGAGAAAGATTTTGAGTAATAATTTCAAACCACAGAAAGAGTTATTTTTTTAAACATATGAGCTGAGTATATTTTTGGGAGTAGTATTGAGCACTGATATGGGGACAAGTTCAGATAACTCAAGTCTCCATAAACTATTTAGCAAACGTGGGTAGAAAGGGTCATACTTTTTAGATGATTTCTTGATGCTTTTTAGCATAGACTAGTGGATCCACTTAGTTGAGAGGTTTTATACCCCGGCAAAGTATAGGACAATTGTGGCAGCGTGGGTGAGATGTTGTATCATCACATAGCTCATAGTGATGGTTGTCGGTTAGAGAAACTTCCACAGAGTTGTATTGTATTTTTATATGTACAAACTTAGTTATTATTGTATTTTTCAATATATTGAGTTGCTATCAACTATTTTTAAAATCTTTCCATATATATTGCATCTTTTACTATTGTTTTATCCTTGAGCATCATGAGTTGAGTATTTAGAGTTGAGTACCTTTGAGTTAAATTGAGTATCTTTGAGTTAAGTATCTTATTCCTGAGTTGAGTTGAGTGAGTTGAGAAGAGGTAATTATGTTTCCTTTTTATCTAGTTCAAGCCTATGTTTATGCTTTAGAATTCCCCTTACATGCACGTACATTCCACGTTGTGAGCCATTTGGCCTTCATCATTTCATGATGCAGATACAGGTATTTAGGATCATCAACAAGCGTTTCGTTGAGGTCATGTGATATTCCAGTCAGCTTTGGTGAGCCTTCTTATATTCTGAAGGACTTTACCTTTAGTTAGTAATTTTGCGATGTCGTGGGTCTTGTCCCGATATCTTTTTGTAATAGTAGAGGCTTCATAGATAGATAAATTTGAAGCTTTTTTTGTATTTACTTTCTATTGTGTATGTTTCAGACTTTATTAACGTTCACGATTGGAGTTTATTGAATTTAATTCAGTTTTAAGCTAAGTATGCTTGAGTTAGTCTTCTACTTGTAGTCAGCCAAGATAAGAGTTCACTTGGGACCAGCAGTGGTTTTCGAGTGTCGGTCACATCCAGGGTGTTGGCTCGGGTCGTGACAAACTTGGTATCATAGAAAATAGTTCAAGAGTCCTAGGGTGTCTATGAAGTCGTGTCTGTAGAGTCCTAGTTACGACGTGAAGCGCGCCACATCTATAATTAGGAGGCTGCAACATTTAGGAACTATCTCACTTATTTCATACTCTTAATAGTGCAATAGAGATATGTCATAGAGATTTATTCATACTCATGCATTTCTCAGATTCATTCGACTACCCGTCATACTAGAGGTGGTAAAAGAAAAGTTAGTCCTTTATTGATGAGTTGCTCTTACATGAGACTCCACAGGGGCTTGAGAAGCCCATAAGTGAGTTAAGTGTTGAGTTTCAGAGGAATGCACTCATGTTCTTATGAATCGTGCATTTGAGATAAAAGCGAGTTGTACACTCTTCTCTAAACCTTATTCAGATGAGACCTTTAAGAGGATGGTATGTTTAGAGCTTGGGGTAGTATTTTTGCCCTAAAGAATAGCATGAATTATGAGATCACGAGCAATAGTAGTGAAAGCACCTAGAATTAGAGAAAAGTATGCAGAGGTTCAGTAATCTAAGTAAAGGAGATAGTGATGGGGTATATTATGTGATTGCAATCATGCATCCAGTCAGTTATAAGTGATGAGTTTCCCTTATGAGTAAAATAATGAATACTAATGTTGTAGAGAGTTCTAGATAGAAGGAAGAGGAATAGTTACTAGTCATAATGAGATATAGTATATTTTTGTAACCAGAATAGAGTTTATGTCAATGTGTCATCATGTTATAGAAGACTAAATTCATATGTTGTATAATCAAGTAGAGTATTCACAAGGTGGTAGACCTAAGCTAGGCTTATGAAGTTTGAAGGGGGAAACCCCATGGTATTCAGAAGATGATAGAACTATTTGAGAGATAATGAGCAGTAAGTTAGTAAGTAGTACTTAAGTTGAGAAGTTGAATATGATGGTAATTTGTGAGTATGGATACTATGAGGTAAAGATAGACTACTTGTCATAGGTCCTAGTGGACGAGTGTTTCTAAATTTTCATCCGGTAGTTGTAAGTTAGTATAGTAAGTGAGCAATCATATTGATATTCACTTTTAGTAATAACACATTAAGCTAGAATTTGAGATGAGCGTTTTGATCAAAAGGATGGAAACATGAGGGTGATGATGGTTTCTTGAGATTAGAACTACAAGACCTGACATAAGTAGGTGAGGAATTGAGGTGATTAGATGCAATGAATATGAGTTGTACAACTGAGATACCCTAAAACTCTTGATAAGGGCAGTAAAGTGTGGCTAAGACACAAGAGTAAAAAGAGCATTACGAGGTGTACCGAGAGGGTATGTAATCAGAAGAGGTTAACAAAAACACCCTAGAAAGAAGTCTTAGCACCTGCTTATGGAGAGTTCGGTAATCATGAGATAAGCTTCTCCTGAGTGTTAGAGTAAAAGAGGATGTAGACCAGTTAGAGATGTTGGAATAGGTCCATAGCTTTCAAGTGTCAGCTTTAGACCTAACGGGGAGATGATAAGATTCGAAATCAAGTCCAAGTGTTGAGGATAAGATAGTAATGAGTTCAAAAGAGTATGTTAGATATTTTTTCAGAGGTCCTTTTAGTAACAGAGTAATGTTAGAAAGAGAAGGTTAATGATCCTATCGTGATAATGCTGGTGTGATAATTCTGTCTAAGGTTAGAAATGAGGAGGATGAAGAGAATGAGGTTCTCCTATGAGAAATAGCTAAATGAGTGCCCTTACTGGGTTCTGAATAGTAATGTGGGTAAAATTCTAGTTGGTATGGCAGAGATGATAAGAGTAAACCCATTCCATACCCATTCCATACCCAAACCAACCGTCATTCAAGGACAAATGATCCTAAAGGGGAGATATTGTAACACCCCAGAATTTTTTTGAATTAAGACTCGAACCATCCTTCATTGTGAGTAGGATTTTAACAAGGAATTTAAATTTCTTAAGTATTAAGATCACTAGATATAGCACCTTGAGTTCCAAAAAGAATTAAACAGAATTCATTCAAGTCATTCCTTAGTTCTTTTAAGTTTTGGGTCGACTTCAAATGACCATAACTCTCATCACAGAATGAGTTAGGTGTGCCATAAGATATCAAATGAACGGTCCTTGAATTATCTATCCAATGCCATCAAGTTTGCTAATTTTTGTGCTCGTATGCAAGAGATATGTCCTTTTGAAGTCAAACTTTCCATTTAAAGAAAGTTACCCAAAAATAGGATGGGTATTTTAGTCTTTTCCTTACCCCCACTTATTCTAAACACGAATTACACCCAATTAAGGGTCTAAACTTATTAGAATCAGTTTCATTCATCCCCAAAAGCATTTAGGGTTTTAGAGAGAAGATTCAAGAGGAGAAAAAGTTCAAAGTTTCAAGTGTTCGTTCAATAAATTCAAGATTTCGTCAAGAACCTAGTTATTTGAAGTATGTAAACTTCCATAGTGTTGGGTTCGTTCACCCACACGCCAATCATGAGTTTCTTTTGCGAATCTATCCATAAATATTAAGCAATTTAATTTCTTGATGAGTTCTTGATAAGTGTTCTTGAAGTTTCCTTATCGATTAAGTTTTGATTATCGATGAAGTTTTGATGTAAGATTCTAGTTGGGTCAACTTCAAACGACCATATCTCTTAGAATATAAAGAGTTACGTGGGCCATAACCTATCAAATTAAAGATATTTGAATCTACTTTCCAACGCCACATATTTCGCGTCAATCTAATTTCTCAGTAGACATTTATGCCTATTTTAGTAACCTGATACAGTGCTGTTATAAATTAGCCAGTGGGAAAACATTAAAAAGGGTCGTTTTTTGTCTTTTTGCCTACAAGAAAACCCTAAACGAATTTCATGACTAATAAAAGGCTCAAAAAAATTAGATTTTCATCTTTTAATCCATCATTATCTTCTCTCTCAAACCCTACGGCAAAACCCTAAGGAAAAATCAAAGTAGGAGACTCCATTCAACATTCTTTCAATCTTTTTCAAGATTCTTCTTCAAAGTAAGTCTTTCTCCAAGACTTTCATTCTTCTCAACTAAAATTCCTCCATACAATGATGAATCACTAATGAAAATCATAATTCTTGTCCATAGAGATTTCAAGAAACTAATTCAAGAATCTCAAGAAAGGTTTTCTTGATCGTTTACCTTCAAGCTAGCGTTTCAAGGCTTATAATCCAGTTCTTCTTCAAGATTATTCAAGATTCTCCAAGAACCTTGTTCTTCCAGGTATTTAAGGCTATCATAGTGATGGACTAGTTCGTTCTCACGCCCTACATCTACTTTTCAAATCAGTAAAAGAGAAATCTATGATTCTTCCCTTAGATTTGAGTATTCTTGAGATAAGTTGATTTGAGTTCTTGAGTTCATGGTTCTTTTAAAAATTCTATTTCTAATTATTGAGTTTCTATATTTTTATTGAGATCGTTGAGTTGATTTTTTCATATCTATAATTCAGCATGAACCCTATTTTGAGTCATAAATCTTGAGAATTTTTTCAAAGCCAACACTCAAGTTTTAAACTGAGTTTTGAGGAAACAAGTATGAGAATGAGAATAGTCATATACATGAGTTCCATATTGTTATTTAGACCCTTGAGTTAAGTCGTTCATGCCCATAAATTCTGCATGAACTCTATCAGTTGAGTATCCTTTATAGGAGTATAGTATCTTCAAGTTCTAAGTCTTGATTATTGAGTTCCTAATCATTTTGGGATTATATTTCTAATTATGAGGATACTACATGTTACCCATGAAGGTCCTTGAGTTGAGTAGTTCGTGCCCATATTTCCTCATGAACCCTATGAGTCGAGCAGTCTTGAGATGAGAGGTATCATTGAGAACTTGAGTTGAGTAGTTCGTGCCCATAATTCCGCATGAACCATATGAGTCGAGCAGTCTTGAGATGAGAGGTATCATTGAGAACTTGAGTTGAGTAGTTCATGCCCATAAATCCGAATGAACCCTTCGAGTCGAGAAATCTTGAGATGAGTAGTATCATTGAATCCTTGAGTTCTGTAGTTGAGTTCCAAGTATTGATTTCTATGCATGGTTATTGAAAATCTTGAATTGAGTCATTCACGTCCATAATTTTTCATGAACCCTATTTTAAGAAGTCTTTTTTTACAAGTTGTTTTAAAACTTGTTTTAAAGACTTGAGCACTGAGTTGAGGAAGAGTAGAGTTGAGTTCATTTTCTTTAAAATGATTTATGAGAACTACGTATTCCCAAGAGTAAATGATTTTACATTTAAGATGAGAGGAAACTGAAATTTCCAAACAAGGTTTTTAGTAATAATCTCAAACCACAGAAAGAGTTATGTTTTTAAACATATGAGTTGAGTATTTTTTTGGGAGTAGTATTGAGCATCGATATGTGGACGAGTTCAGATAACTCAAGTCTCCATAAACTATGTAGTCAACGTGGGTAGAAAGGGTCATACTTTTTAGATTATTCCTTAATGGTTTTTAGCATAGACTATTGGATCCCCTTAGTTGAGAGGTTCTATACCCCGACAAAGTATAGGACAGTTCTGGCAGCGTGGGCGTGACGTTGTATCATCACATAGCTCATAGTGATGGTTGTCGGTTAGAGAAACTCCCACAGAGTTATACTGTATTTTTATATATATAAACTAAGTTATTATTATATTCTTCATAGTAGGTTCTATTCCATTTTGAATCAAGGGAAGTTTTTTACTCTATTGCATTCAGTCGGAATGGTGAATACATGGAAAGTATTTTATTTGATAAATGCATGAATATATGGTCAGGGAAGGAGGCCAAAATTGTAAAAACTTACAATGACGATGCCAGTATTTTTGAAGTGTGTTGGAAGTAGGAAGGCAACGAGGTTGCAACTTGTTTTGCAAACAAAAGCTTTGTGCATTTGATATTCGATTGTAGAGGTTGAAGAATACTTTAAAAGGTCTCGGGAACATAGAGGCAGGAATTTCAAAATTCGAGAAACTCTACCTTGTAGAAATGGAGGTTGTAGATAAGTTTGTTTTTATTTGTCACCGGTGTTTGATTTACCCACATTGTCAATTTCTTGCTTGAAATTGAGCCCAATAACCTAAGGGATCGTTTGGTTGCCAAACAAGTTATACTGGATTAATGTGTGGGAATTATAATATAGGAATTTAAAATATCTTACTTAAGTTTCTTTTTGTATTTAATATTAGGTGCATGCATATATTTTCATCATTTTTTGCCTAAAGCATCTACATGCATGTAAATAATATCCTTTTGAAAAGTACAAAGTTTGTACCTTCAAGTTGATATTCTACCTTAGGTTTCTCTTAAATTACCAATATCAATTTTTCATTATTGTGTTGGAATTATAATATTTGGATTTATGCACTTATTTGGACATGTGGTGTAAGAATTTGTTTGGTATTATGCTTTCCATCCTTGCTTTTAGGGGTGTTCAAAACCGAATAGTGACCGATAAGCCCACCAAAATATGCACTAAAGTAGTGTAATTTTAGTAAAAGAAGAAACACACTTAGTAGATCTCCACTAAACAAAGAAAAATAAGAAAAACACTACTTTGCGTCAACAGACACTTATTCAAACCTTCTTAAACTACGCCACAGATCTGAAAGGCCATCCTAATAATAAGGTCTTCCCTATCTCGGGAAAGGGTCCTCCCCTTTTCTTCCAGGGTTTAAATTAGGTTAAGCTGTTGTGAATGTGTTGTTCCCCCAACTCCGGAAAATCTGTAATACATCAAAGAGACAAAGAGAAAATGTATATTATGCCATTAGTGGAGCACACCTGATGTCCTGAGAATCTTTTGACTGGTCTATGCTCACCAACTTTAAAAACGTAGATTATGCAATCAGTGGAACTGGTGGAAAAAGCATTGTTGTTTCGCCAATCAACATCAAGCAATGGACCTGAATAGGGTTGTATAAAAATGGTGAGAATATATACAAACTTATGAAATTAAGACAGAACAAGTGAAAAAAAACACCCGAATGAAATTCAAATTGATGCATCCATTCACCAGACCTCACCTGAGAAACTAATTATTAATTAACTCCTACGACCCTAACTTAAAAACTAAATCTTAAAATTTGGCCCTACCTACGAAACCCCCACCTACGGCCCGTGGATGGGTCTACTGTCTGTGCTGCACCTCCGTAGGTGGAGGATTGTGGCTTAAATTTGTAGGCAGTTGCAGTTCTTGACCCACGAACCCAACCCACGAGGCATGGGTCCATCTACGGCCAGTAGATGGCTTCGTAGGTGGCCTTTTTTTGACAACTTTTGGGGCTGTTTTGAGGTCTTTCTCAATGACCCCTTGGGTGGTCCTTGGGGGGTCGTACCTTGACGCCCTAACCCTAAAACCTTCATTCTAAGTATGGGAATCATATTTAGGATTTAAAACCTCTCATCAAACTCTAAAACTCATACGAAAAGCTCTAGAACTCTATAGTTTAGTTCACTAGTTTCCAGGGGGTAACACTAAGATGGATAGATTGTTGGGTGGTGATACCTTATTCTGTCAACTTTTGGGCCCTGTGATGACTGGAAGTGAGCATGAGATGCTGGCCATGTTTTTGAAGTTAATGTCGTTAGTATTCCATGGTTCTGAAAGTGAGGATGCCTATGACTTCATCATAGATTGCTATGAGAGACTTCACAAATTGAGAATTGTGCACCAATATGGAGTTGATTTCATGAGCTTTAGCTTCAAGGAAAGGCTAAGAAGTGGTTGAAAGCCTTTGTGGAATGCTGACAGCAAGTCCTGCCTCCACTTACCTGGGTTCAGTTCAATGCCTTATTTCTAGAGAAGTATGAGCCTCGGACTTTGAGGCTCCACAAGTAGTATAAGTTCATGGCTTTAGGGAGGTGTGGTATGATTGTAGCTACTTATGAAGCTAAGTTCCATGACTTGTCAAGATATGCGACATAGTTGGTGACTACAAAAGAAGAGAGGATTTGTTTGTTCGTCAAGGTATTGAATCTTGAGTTGGAGGTATTGTCTATTCACATGACCTTTGCAAGTAAAATCTTTAATGAAGTGACAGACTTTGTGAAGAAGGTAGAAGGAGTTCGACGGGATGGGCAGGCCAAGGTTTTGGCTAAGAGACCCAAGAAAATACATGTAACTTTAATGGCTCCTACTCCAGAGGTTTAGGTAGGCCGATAATTGTAGCTCGGCCAATTCATTCAAATATTCTGTCTTCTATGGTTGGTTACTCAAGAACTACGCAACATATTCCTACTCAGGATGGCTACTATTTTACACCAAGCAACAGGTCATCTCTTGACCGTTGTTGTTACAATTGTGGAGAACTAAGACACATTAGGAGATATAGTCCACACCCGAGCATGACCTAACCTGTACAGCAGCAGACCTGAGCAGTGTTTCGGCGGGCATAGGTAATAATGCCAAAGGACGTCCACAAGGTGGGCAAGGAGAAAATCAAAGAGGTCTTGACGGCTGGGGAAATGGTAATGCAGGTAGGGGAGCATTTAAACCAGAAAGAGAGGTTACCAGTTAGGATAACAACTACTATTTTGTTTGATCCCAGTTTGACTTACTCTTATGTATCAGTACAGTTTGCCTTTGGATTTGATGCGATTTCTGATGTTCTTGATGCCCTATCCATGTTTCTACCTCGGTTGGAGAGTCTATCGCAGTCACCCATGCCGATCGTGCTTGTTCTGCCCTGTTTATAGGTTTTCAGACTTGGACTGAATTGGTTATTTTGGATATGATTGACTTTGATCTAGTATTAGGCATGACTTAGTTGTCCCCCTATTATGTTTTTCTTAAATGTAATGCTAAGATTGTGACCTTAGAGATCCCGGGTAGGGAAAAGTTAGAGTGGGAAGGGAAGTAGAAGTCTAAGCCAGCTAAGATCATATCTTTTATTCGGGCTAAGAAACTAGTGGGGAATGGTTGTTTGGTATATTTGGATCCTATATGTGGTGTTGATGCAGAGTCCCCCTCTATTAAGTCTATTTATGTAGTGTCTGAGTTTAAGGAAGTGTTTCCTACTGATTTACTTGGTACGCCTCCAGATAGAGATATAGATTTTTGTATTGACTTGGAGTTGGCTACTCTCCCAATCTCTATCCCTCCTTATCACATGTCTCCAAAAGAGTTAAGAGAGCTTAAGACCCAGATCCAAGAGTTCCTTGATAAGAGTTTCATTCGTCTTAGAGCTTCCCCATGGGGTGCTCCTGTATTATTTGTTAAGACGAAGGTTGGTAGTATGAGGATATGCATAGACTACCGACAGTTAAATAGGGTCACCATTCAAAATAAGTACCTATTGCCTTGTATAGATGATATCTTTTACCAATTGCGGGTGCATCAGTATTATCAAAAAATTATTTAAGGTCTGGGTACCATCAGTTAAAGATTAAGCCCGAAAACATACCCAAGACGGTGTTCAGGACTCAAAATGGGAACTATGAGTTCTTTGTGATGTCGTTTGGGTTGACTAATGCACCTGCAACCTTCATGAGTTTCATAAATGGTGTGTTCAAACCATTCTTGGATTCCTTTGTAATGTCTTTATTGATGACACTTAGGTCTATTCAAAGAGTGAAGAAGAACATGTAGACCATCTTTGTAATTTTTTGGGTGTCCTTGGGAAACAGAAATTGTATGCAAAGTTTTCAAAGTGTGAATTCTGGTTGTCCTTTGTTACCTATTTTAGGCATGTAGTTTAAAAGGAAGGGGTAATGGTAGATCCCCAAAAGATTGAAGCAGTGAAGAACTGGGTCTAGCCTAATTCTGTCACTTAGGTTAGGAGTTTTGTGGGGCTTCCCAGCTACTATCGGCGGTTTGTGAAGAATTTTTCCTCTACTACCACGCACTTGACAAGTATTACTCAATAGGAGGTGCCTTTTGAGTGGACTGACAAATGTGAAGAGAGCTTCTAATATCTCAAGACTCTTCTGACCACAACACATATTCTGACATTGCTAGTTGAAGGTATGGATTTCATTGTTTATTGTGATTCTTTACATTCGGGCTTGGGTTTTGTGTTGATGCAGGATAAGAATGTTATAGTTTATGACTCATGACAGTTGAAGATTCATCAGAGGAACTACCCGACACATAATTTTTAGTTGGCACCGGTAGTGTTTGCTCTCAAGATTTGGCGGCATTATCTCTATCGAGTCAAGTGTGAATTGTTCATTGATCATTGCAGTCTAGAATATGTGTTCACTCAGAAAGACTTGAACCTGAGACATCGAAGATGGATGGAGTTACTTAAATATTATGATGTCACCATTCAATACCATCCAGGTAAGGCTGATGTGGTATCAGACGCATGATAACGTTCAAATATACTTCTTGGAAAGAAATATAAACGATCGTATGCAATATATTTACCCAACTATGAGTCGGGGTCGATCCCACAGAGAATATGGAAGAATATTGTCAATAGCAAATATTTAACTCAATAGTCGTTATATAAAAAATGGGGGGATTTAAATTGAAATAAAATAAAAACAATAAAAAGATAGCTTTGAACTAAGTATTTATTTATATTTAGATTATTAAAAGTAACTAGGAATGT